>RJVT01000181.1:0-150912 GCA_018835575.1 Cotesia chilonis
CAAGGTTGCAATAAGTCTATTTAAGTTTTCTCTTTCCATAACCTGTTTTGAAGTGAAATTAATGATATCATAAATATTATCTTGAGTTCGTTGATAACTAGAGCCTTTTATCTAAATAACATTGTGTAATTATAATATTTTTGTATATTTAAAAAGTATTGTAATGCACCAATACTGCAACTAGTAAAATAATCTTCTGCTATACTTTTTTGTTATCTTTAAAATCTTTCTTTCTATAATCTCAATTTTTAGCATCAGAACATCCTTCAATTATCAAATGTGCTCTTTCTGCACAAGTAACAACTCTATAGAATGCTTTTTTATCAAATAGTTTTAAATTAACAAAACTTTAAAGTGTCATAAAATATATGTATGTTACTTTTATAGTTCCAGAAATGGCAATGATAGGCAGAGCTTATTGGGATTTCTCTATTACAGTTATACACCCAACATTTTAAATTATGCATAAGGCAGATTTTTTTTCTTTATTTATGCTTTTAAAAACAATTTGTTGTTTTTTACAAACAAACTACTTTTTTGTAATTATGTGTTGACAATTTGGCTTTATATTTAAAATAAATTTTCTATTCTGATATTTTAAATTACCCTTCTATGAAAATACGAGTATTTAAACATGAATATAAACCACAGTCTATTACGTCTTTATCTTCATCAGAAAAATTCATTTTTTTATTTAGATCTAATAAAGTTGTGATATAATTAATTCTATGACATTTCAACCAATACTATCATTTTATGTTGGTTATGTTATTAAAAAGTCTCTTTTTTATAAAAATAAATTAGTTTGTATTTCTGAGGTTGATGAAATAATTTTTATTGACAGTGAAACTTATGACGTAAATTTTAGAAATATCGGTTATAAAATAACTGATTTTTTAATTAAAAACGATAATTTTTTAATTACTACATATAATGGATTTTTAATCGAAGTTTCAGAGGATAACATTATTACTAAATTTAAATCTCCGTGTCCTTTAATTGTCTAACATATTTTGGAGATTTTATACTTGTAGGTTTGCCAAGATAAAATTTTAGTATTTGTAATAATTTTATACTTAAAAATGAATTGAGTTAAAGAAGGACTTGTTAAAAAATATGTCATTTTTCTGACTCTAAGTTTGGATTTATAACTAGTACTGGATATTTTATTTTTTTAGATTAGTTTTGTTAGAATGATACAAAAGATAAAAGTAAGAGAATCATCTTTGTATACTATTACTTATAAACTCTGATGCTTTTACACTTGGTAATGATAGTCGATTAATTTCGTACAAATTAATTAACAAATTTATTGTTAAAAGTTACCAATTAGATTGTCACTTGGAATTTAGTAACTGCTCTTTGTTTGATAATAAAAGGATTTTTGTAGGAAATTACTGACGGAATTTTAAGTATTTTAGTTCCTCAAAAAGATAAATTTAATTTTTTAAAAATTTTTGACTGGAATGTTAAGGCAATTGCAAATCAAATAGATTATTGATCAACAATAGAACATGTTTAGAGCTTTTTCAACTTAAATATTGTAGTAACGAGAATTATAAAGGTTATAACTATCAGAGGTTAATGTAATTTCAAATGCGTGTACATTTAATTACCTAAAAATATTTCTAAAGATTTTCCGTAGTTAATTTGCTTACAAAAAATTATTTGAGAATTTATAGCAATTTTATTGGGTCTTTTATCTACAAGAGTATTTTAATATACAGTGATATCAGATACTAAAATATTAGATTTGTCTTCCCAAAATATTTGTAAGCAGAAATAGAATGTTTAAAAGAACTAAAGCAAAAAAAATATCAGGTGATAATAATTATTTTTACTTTTTTGATTTTTTTAATAATAAAAAAATTTTATCAAAAACCAATTTTGATAAAAATTTTTTAGAGGATAAAAGTTTGCTTAAAAATTCGGAAGAAATTATTTGGGAAAATTCTGATGAGATTTTAATTAGTCATTTTGAGAATTATAGTCTTGTTCAGGTAAATTCTTACGATTTACTGAAAAAATATAAATTTTATCATAATAAAAAATTAAAAAAAGAAATAGAAATGATGGATATTATAGAGGATTGTTTTATTTGAGAATGAATTGTGGTATTTTACTCAGTCATGTTTGTTTAATATTGAAAGAAATATGAAGTTTGATTTTGGACATGTAATTTTCGATGTAGTAGTTATCAAAAAAAATATAGTCGTTGTTATGAATGACTGGAAATATTTAAAAAATACGTTGAACAAGGGGCGTTTATAAAAAGTATTCTACAAAATAAACAATTTTTTTATAACCGTTTTTTTTTTCTACTACCCTTAATGAATAAATTTATACAAAATTCAAGAAACTCTTGCTAGTGGAAGTACATCGAAAGTCAAAGAATTTTAACTATTGAAAACAAAGAATTGCGCTTAAAGTAATGCCAAAATCTCTAATAGACTCAAAATCATTTCTTAAAGAAATCTCGATTCATAAATCTTTAATTCATCGTAATATAATTAAATACGCAGATTCATATGAAGATAAAGAAAATTACTATTTAGTAATGGCTTTAGCTAATTATGAATTACATTCTTTTATAGAATGTGATGTTGGTATTAATCCTGTAGTAGTACATTTTTTTATTAACAGTTAATATCAGCAGTTGAATATTTACATTGTAAAGGAATATGTCATAGGGACATTAAGCCTGAAAATTTGTTGATTGATTCCAATGGAACACTTTTATTGACAGATTTTGGCTATTCTACTTTTTTTAGTTATAAAGGAAAATATAGAAGACTAAAATCTTTAGCAGGTAGTAGGGAATATATTTCTCCAGAGGTGGCTTTTGAGAATTATGATGGGGAGTTATGCGATATTTGGTCAATAGGCATAGATTAATTGTTTTATTGACTGGTTCGTTACCTTGGGATTGTCCTGTAGTTGAAGATCAAAGATTTAAGACTTATATTTCAATGAAATATCACTATTATCCTCCTTTTAATAAAATCAGAGGTAAATTTTAGATCTTATAAAAAATATTTTGGTAGTTGAAAAAAGACGGTTTAATTTAAATAAATTAAAAAATCATCCTTGGATTTTGGAAGAGACGACTGTAACTAAGGATAATATTTTTTAGGCTAATGCCTATTAAAGAAAGTTGTAAATTGGTTTTTACTCAACCAGATAACTTATAAGACGAGTGTGAGATCGGATTTGAAATTCAGTCAACCTATTGACAATTGTAATCAAATTCAGAGCAACACAGGTTTTATACAAAAGGGATTTATTAAAGAAGTTAAAAAAGAGATTATTGATTTGTTAAAATACATGGTTGTTCCCCATAATTTTGTTAAGGAGGTTGTTCTTTTAAAACGACTGATACTAAAAGAGGGATTTTACAGGGAGAAATAATTCTAACACAAGTAGAAGACTGTTGTTACATAACTATAAGAAAAATTAAAGGAGATTACAATGAATTTAAAAAGTTTCTGAGTATTTTTGGAGAAAATTATGATGAAGACATAAATTAATATGTACTGGATATAGTTAAATTAATATGTACTAAATATAGCTAAATTAATATATAAAGGATATAATTAGATTAAACTTTTGTATTTTTATTGTTGAGATGGTTGTAATTTTATAGAAACTAAATATGAGGACTTTTTAGTAGACAAACTTGATTCAATTTAGAGAATAAAAACTTAAAAATATTTATTTATACAGACACAAAATAAAACAATAATTTGGTACTTTATTGTATATAGAAGAGGTTTACAAATAGCTAATACTCCCTAGAAGACTTTAAGTAATTAGATTTCTTACAGTCATTAAAGAATTCTTTTTTTTAAACAAAGCTTACAAAAACTCTTTTATAATCAATATAAATATTCTATCGGTTAAAAATTTGACACTATCTTTTTGACTGTTTTCTAACTTTTAAATAAAAAGCTTTGTCACATGAAGTTGATTTGAACTTTTTTTGGAAATAAATTTAGCGTTTGATAATTCAAAATTTTTTTGTGCCATGGATCTACTTTTGCAAAAAGATAAAGATTTCAATCAACTGAAACAATAAAAGTATTTTCAATTAGAAACAACCAATTAAATTGTTAAAGTCATTTGTTGAAAAAATAAAGTATTTTTAGCTCCAAATACTAAATTAGCAATAACTTAGATTTTTACAATAATTTTAGTTTATTTTTCTGTAATGTTACTTTACATTTAAATCAGTATATTATACAGAATATCAAACATAAAACATTACTATTTAATATAAATTAATTCAAAGTATTTAACAATAGCCAATTATATACAATGTTATAAAAAGACAGATCACTATAAATATAAATTAATTCAAAGTATTTAACAATAGCCATATTTATGTACAATATTATAAAAGGCAGATCACTATAAATATAAATTAATTCAAAGTATTTAACAATAGCCAAATTTATGTACAATGTTATAAAAAGATAGATCACTATAAATATAAATTAATTCAAAGTAATTTAACAAAGCCAAATTTATATACAATGTTATAAAAGACAGATCACTATAAATATAATTAATTCAAAGTATTTAACAATAGCCAAATTTATGTACAAATGTTATAAAGACAGATCACTAAAATATAAATTAATTCAAAGTATTTAACAATAGCCAAATTTATGTACAATGTTATAAAAGATAGATCACTATAAATATAAATTAATTCAAAGTATTTAACAATAGCCAAATTTATATACAATGTTATAAATAACTCAAAAACTCTTTTATAAACATTTTAAATACTTTACAATAAATAATTACCAAGAATAGTATTTATGACTATTTTTCTTAAACTTTTATATTAGTTTTTTAAAATGTTATATTTCTATACAAGTCATTTTTTTAATTTGTTTGTTTATATCAACAAACAAATTAAAAAAGAATATAAAAAATAATCCTTGCATAAATATGATTGAACAAAAAAAAATTTCAAGATTTATTAATAGGTCAAAATTAGAAATTCGCACATACACAAAACAATATAAAAAAAAATAATTTTTACGTGTTTTACAAGTTTTACTGTTTATTTATTTTTAAAATATATTTTTACCATTTTTGGGGATAAAATGGAAACAGATGAAATTTATGATTTTATAAATAAGTCAGTTGAAGATTTTACAAAAAAAGACCAGATATGAACAGAATAAAGAGTTTAGTCTTATCAAAACTTCTTTACCAATTAAACCTATAAAAATGACACTTACGACGGCAGTTTTTTTATTAGAAGATTATTCACCATATAAAGTGTTAAAAAGAATTATTGTCAATAAAAAGACTCCTATTTATGAAGATAAAATAGCAAAAAAGCTTAATCATTTTAACATAGTTAAGTCTTTTGATTCTATTATAAAAAAATATAGAGATATTAATAATGAGTCACAGACAATAATTTGGTTATACATGGAATATTTACCAATTAAGATATCACAATCATATGTAAGAAAAAATGAGAAAATAATTATAGATTTAGCTCATGATGTTTTATTAGGTTTAAAATATCTTCATGATAAAAATATAGCACATTTAGATCTCAAGATAGCAAATATATGGGATTTAATTATAAAGGACAAATTAGATATAAAATTATTGATTTTGGATATTCCCGTGTAGTAGATAAAGAAGTTTATATACCTGGTAAGAATTACGGGACATTTCCATATAAACCCCCTGAAGTTGTATTTAATAATATACATGGGCTTAAAGGGGATATTTGGTGTTTCGGGGCAATTTTGTTATTTTAAGATTAGATGAGACACCTTTTTATGATTCGAGTAATAAGAAAAACAAACCTTTATATGATAATTTTTATTAGGTAGATATAAAATTAAATATCCCAAAGGTATGTCATTTTATTTAAAAGATTTATAAAAGGGTGTATGACACACGATAGAAATAAAAGACCTTCTGCTGATACACTTTTGAGACACAAATTATTTAATGAAAAAAATGGTATTCTTTTTGATTTTAAAGATTCATCCTCCGAAACTTATGATAGGTTATGATGATACAGAAGAGTCCTTAGACATGGATTTATAAATTAAAAAGAAATACAATAAGAAGTTTTTAACATTTTTATGTTACATAAAAATTTTTATAAACAACATATACTTTTTAAACATTTCCATAGTGAATAAAAAATTTTAAACAATTTAATGTTACATAAATATTTGCATGAATATTGAAATTTTATTCAAATTCTAATTGATGTAATTTCTTTACATTTCAAACATTCAATCTTAAAATATTTTTTCTATATAAGTTTTACAATTTATATCAGAAATATAAAAATGTCTACATCTGTGACAGACTACTTTATCACTATCTTCATATAAAATAAGTTTACTGATAATATAGTCACCAGATCCCGTACTATTAAAAATTGGGAATATTTTAATCAAATAATTTAAATTTTGCATAAAAAGGGAAATCATAAAGTAAATTTTGCATAAAAGAGAAATCAAATAAATTTTGCATAAAAAGGAAATCATAAAATACATTTTGCATAAAATAAATTTATTATACTCTTCTTCCTCTATGGCCACCCTTCATTCTTACTTTATCAGTAGGTTCGGGTGTAACATCTTCTATTCTTCCCATATTAATCCCACTTCTAATAATGGATCTTACAGCTACTTGAGCACCAGCACCAAGGGCTTTAGGTTTGACACCCCCAGCTCCTCTAAGCATAAAATGGACTGTCTTAACACCTCTTTTTAAAATAATAGCAGCTACATCTTGTGCAGCTATCATAGCAGCATACGGGGAACCTTCGTCTCTTTTAGATTTTACTCTCATACCACCAGAAATTCTACAAATAGTTTCACTTCCAGTTATATCAGTAACATGAATAATGGTGTTATTTTTAGTAGCTTTAATATGACAAATAGCTGTGTACTCATTACTTGTTTGAATAGCTTCAGTCATTTGGGGTAAAGAAAAATTCAAAATTTTGGGATGCATAAATTTAAAAAATAAAGAAACCTTTTGCAATGATGGAGATTATTTGTACAGTCACAAATTAGAAATAATTTGATTTATAATTTACAAAATACTGTTTTTAATTAGAATTTAAGATTTTATATTTACAACTTAGAATAATATTATGAATTAAAAACAAGTCAGAGTTTTTGTAGTTTTATAAAAATTAATACTTTTATAATTTTATATTTGTAAATTAAATTTAATGTGGTATGTACAAATATAAAATTATAAAAGTATTAATTTTTATAAATTATAAATAATAAAGTACAAATATAATAAATAAAAAATTATATAATTATAAATAATAAATATAAAAGTATTAATTTTTATAATAATTTTAAATTCATTCGTTTTTAATTAAAATTTTTAATTAATTTATCATTTTAATAATAGTAATATAAATATATTGTTTATAATTTAATAAACAATAAACAAACTCCTCTTTCAAGTGTGTTTCAGAATTTAATATAAATTAAAGTTTAATCAAAACAAATATGATTTTCGGAAATTTGATTTCTTCAGTATTCAATATCTTTACATGTGCTTATCCAGATTGTCTTTAGAAGAGAGACTGTCTAGTAATATGATTGAAAACAATATAAGTCAAGTATCATTTAAATAAATAAGAGAGATTTAGAAGTAATAGTAAAGGATATTAAAGGTATAACAAAAGTATATACAAACCAAAGGAAGAGTTTTATATCAAACAGAAGACCAATGTAAGAAAATTAACATACAAAAATGGATTAGTATTGAAAAATTAAACATCATGAGATTTTATCATACCAAGATGATGACACTAGTAGATTGTATGAAAGATATGATGACGAAACTAGTAGATTATATTACTAATAAGACGAAGACACTTTATAATAATAAGATGACGACACTTTTTCATAATAAAATTAAGACGATGTCAAATTGTATGAAAGATATGATGACGACACTTTTTCATAATAAGACGACAATGTCAAATTGTATGAAAGATATGATGAAGACACTTTATAATAATAAGATGAAATTTGTTTCTAATAAAATAATTACACCACTAAAATCAAAAAGCTTATCATTTTATAATGAAAGTATATTGAGATCTACAAACTTAATTCAAAAAGGGACTAAAAGTCTTGTCAATCAAACAATGAGAAGTTATAAAATAATAAGAAATTACTGTTCGTTATTTTACGGTGTCTTTATGGAAAGGATTACTTTTAATAATCTAACTAATACATTTGAAAGTTTCTTGAGTGTCCTCCGATTAGTAAGAGACATCTCTAATATACATTTTAAAGGTATATTTCTAAGAATATAAAGCTTTTAATATGACGAAATGTTTTTATTCTGGTTGTATTGCTCAATAAGAACAAGATTTAGTAGTTACAAAGTACAAAGCTATTAATAAAAGATATTCATTTACATTTTTATAAACATTTTTTAATACTACTATACACACTTTTACAATATTACTATAAACATTTTCTTAATACTACTATACACACTTTCATAATATTACTATAACACCTTTATAATACTTTATGAACTTCTATATACATCTGCATCTTTTAGAAACATTTCTATACACACTTTTAGAAACATTGTCTATTGTAAAAGGAAAATTGTACTAAAGAATATAAACTTCTCCTAATTACAAATTACAGTATTAATCTTTTACAAGTTGAGTTGCTCAAATTTATTACAATTTTAATATTTGACGATACTTAGGCAAATCTACACATCCTCTTTAACTCTTCTCCCTGTCTTATTCAAAGAATAATTGCACTCTTAAAGTTACTTTATAAAAAAGAATACTATTGATTTCAATATTAAAAAAGAATAATCTCTCTTTTAAACTTACTTTTAACATCAAAAGTTAATTAAATAATTTTTACCAATCAAAAAGGTTATTTCTTTAAAAATTATTATTGGTACCTTCCCATTATTAAAATTATTTTTTTCCTCCTTTATATATGAAGGCTTATATAGAAGAAGTAAAACTCACATTTGATACCATTTCTGAGGATATTGGCTTATTATATGAAGATTTAGGTCTTGATGTAATTTATGATACTCATTGTATTAAAATCTACACATCTCCTATAGCAAAGATTGTATCTATAGATGGAGGAATACATATACATACTATATCACTAAAGGTGAAGATAAAATATTGTATGACGCAATGGGTAATAAAGTTATAGTAAAATATACTGGATCTCACTCTAAATTGTCTGTAGGTATAATAACAAGTGGTGGAGATGCACCAGGAATGAATAGTGCTATAAGATCAATAATTAGAACAGGAATAAAATCAGGTGGTACTGTGTATGGCGTATATAGAGGATTTGATGGATTAATTAATGACTATATTTGTAAATTGGGATGGGATACAGAAACTCATAATAATAGCGAAGGTGGTACAGTGCTTTTGAGTTTTAGAAGTCAAGAATTTTTTAATCGGGAAGGTAGAAAAAAGCCGTTTTTAATTTAGTGAAACGGGGAATAAATAGTCTTATTATTCTTGGAGGAGATGGAAGTCTTAAAGGAGCTTTAATATTAAAAGAAGAATGGAAAGAACTTTTTAAAGAGTTGATAGACGAAGGAAAACTAGAAAATCTGGGATGTAAAAATAAATCGAAAGAGTTTGAAAATGATAAAAATTTCTATAATGATTTTACGGGGAACCTGAGTGTTACAAAGAAATCCCGAAGAAAAAAGTTACAACAAAATCTGTACTTAATGAAAATGATGGTGGCCAAATAAATCTTATAAAACCTTTATAAATATATTTATGATATACTTATAGTTGGAATACCTGCTTCTATAGATAACGATATATCTTTATGTGATTATACTTTAGGATGTGACACTGCTTTAAATAGAGTGGTTGAATCAATTGATCATCTTTCTAGTACAATGAAATCTCACCAAAGGGTATTTGTCATAGAAGTGATGGGGAGAAACTGTGGATGGCTTGGACTTATGTCTGCATATTCATGTTTAGCTGATTACCTTTTAATACCAGAAAATCCACCTTTAGATTGGAAAAGTGAGGTTATAGAACACATTGAATACGGGAAAAAACACGGTAAACCCGGAATGTTTATTATTGTTTCTGAAGGAGCTGTGGATACAAAAGGTAATTTAATTGGATCATCTGATATAGTAAAATACATTAAAGAAAAAGGAATTGATGTTAGACTTTTAAAACTTGGTCATATCCAAGAGGAGGACCTACTTCGGCACGAGATAGAATATTAGGAACTTTATCAGGTATAAAGCTTATAAAGAGGTTGAAAAAAGCTTTGATGACGAAAATTATAAATCAAAAATAATAGTTTCATCAGAAGGGAGGTCATTTCAAGAGATTTAGAAGACGTTATAAATAAAAATGATCTCATAAAAAATGCCAAGCTTCTTGTAATTACAACGAAATTTTAGAAAGTAGAGGATATCTTTTTAAAACAGCTTTGTCTTTTTATCTGTTTATATTGCGTAATATGAAACAGAGTCGAGCAATGTGTTTAGAAGATTTTAATTTAAAAGTTTAGTAAATAACAAAAAGAACTACAACAAAAATACAAGGATGAAAACACAGGAATTAAAAATAGTACATTTTTTACTACACGTATTGGTATTTTACAATGTGGTGAAAGATCTTCTGGAATGAATGCTTCTTTAAATAGTATAGTTCAATATTGCTATGCTAGTAATATTGAACCAATGTGTATTTTAAATGGTTAGAAGGATTTATGAATGATCAAATAATAAAACCTGAGCTTTATGAATTTGGAAATGATTTTAATAATGGTGGTTCAATTTTAGGATTAGGAGATGAAAAAAATTAATTGTGACGTCATTGGTCAAATGAAAAAACATAATCTTAAGGGATTAATAATAATAGGAGATACAAAAATACTTCCTTTATTATTACAATTAAAACTTTCTAGACAAAATATTGAGTTTGAAGATGAAAAGAAAGATTTTCTATTGTTTTAGTACCTGCAAGCTCAACAAATAATATTCCATCTACTGATTTTTCAATAGGTTCAGATACAGCTTTAAATACAATATTAAAAGTATCTGATTGTGCAAAATTAAGTTCTCTTTCGTTAAAAAGAAATGTTTTTGTTTTAGAAGTAGCAGGTATATGTGGATATCTTACATGTATGGGAGCTATTGCAGCAGGTGCATTTGACTGTTTTATTCCTGAAAGAAAGTATTTGATTGTTCATTTATCTGAGACTGCTCATAGACTTAGAAAAACAATTTAAAGATGAAAAAAGAACTGGTACAGTTATTTTTAGAAATGAAAAGACGTTTCGATCCATTTCAAGTGACTCATTTTGTAAAGTATTAGAAACAGATGGGATGTTTTTATTTGATACAGATTATGGTGTATTAGGTAGACTTCAAGGATTAAATCCTAGCCAGCTGATAGAATAATTGCTTCTTTATTAGGATTAAAGCTGTTGATTATTGTATTAATAATAATATTGTGTAATAGGCATTTCAGGGAATAAGATTGTATTTACTGATATTGAAGAATGCCTTAAAGAATATGACGAGACGACTTTTAGAGTTAAAATCCTAAATGGTTAAAGCATAGCATGTTTGTAAATCACTTGAATAAATAATTTTGAAGATTTATTTTATATCTTATATATCTATTACATATCACATATAATATTATATTAACTTACATTTTATATAATATCTTATTATATTGATTTACTTTTTACATATTATATTAACTTAATAATTACATAGATACTTTTCTTATTACAAAATACTAATAAAGAGTTATTCTGCCCATAATGTGCTTGCACTCACATAATAAAAACGGGTTTTGTACTGATTGTGGTATTGAAACTAATGAATATGATTTAGTAAATGATTCAAAGTATACTTCTAATTATTATTTGGGTACCACTAAAACATATTCCATTACTTAATAGACTTTTAAATGGTCTTTATATTACAGAATATAAAAATGCTATTTTACAAGAATTTCAAGTAAAGATTTTAGATATAGACACAGTTTGAAAGACAAGTTACTTTATGTATTTATAAAGTTTTACGAGAGTCTTCTTACCCTATTACATTTAATGATCTTGAAAGTATTCTACTAAAATTAAAAGTAAATGTTTAAAGAGTACAAATATATTCCTTTTACACCTGAATGTTAGAAATGTGGTGGAGAGATTTTCTAAAGCATATAAAGACGTAGATGAGGTTATATTTTTTAATAAAATATAGCAATAGCCCAGTACAAAAGTAATACAGTTATTTTTTAATACTAAAAAGAATATTAATATATTATTATATATTATTGTATGTATCTATTGTATTTATAATTGATATATATTTATATATATAATATATATTATTATATATTATTTGTATTATCTATTGTGTTATGATTAAAAAATAAATTATAGATATATTCAATATATCCTTTATTAAATAAATATATTAATTCATAATTCAAATAATAATTTATATCTTCTTTATTAATTCTCTGACAGGAGACACACTCTTTCAATAATCTGTAGTGGGGATAATCTTTCTTAATGATTATTCTATTGTAAACACACACAAGTACTTCTAAAATTTTTAAGAGAAGGTGTATCAATTTCAAATAATATTTACTATACAATCTATATATCTCTGTATTATGCATACTGTGACGTCACTATAAAGAATTTGTTTAATAAAGTAAATATTATCTGGAAGTGTATCCTTTGTAATATTAGAACATGTTATTTCATAGAAATCCGGGAAAGTTAAGTCGTAATTGATCATTACATAATATAATAATTTACTAACTTCAATATGTCCTTTATGATATTTCAGAAGATTTAACACATATACTTCTAGGGTCTTCTACCTTATCAATGGCTCGTATAGAAGATTATATATTATTTATGACAATCTACTTCATTTTCTAAGACTTCCATGTTAAAAGTGGGATATAATATAAAGATATGATAATTAATTTATAATGATACTAGCATAGCTACCCGTTCTAAGAACGGTTATTTTAATAATAATATATGCACTTGTAATAATTGTTTTGCAATTTTAAAATTGGCTTTTATGTTTTACATCACAACTGTTTTTTAACACTTTGAAAATTTCTATATTTTTTTTCCACTTAGGGTGAAAAATTAAATAAAGAGATTATCAAATATTTTTTATTTAATTTTTTAACCCCTAGAGAAAAACAAACATCAAAAAATGCTTATTTTTACAATTTTTAAATTCTCATTTTTTTACATTTGGGTGTAAATAAATATTTTGATAAATTTAAAAATAATAACGTTCTTATACAACGTAACTTTAAGTTCATACACACACTTATAATAATTATTTTTGAATTTTAAATCAATTTTAGACGTTACACAGTATAATATGTTTCTTTTTGTATTTTTTTCTTTTACATTAAGGGGTAAAAAATTAAATACAGATTTTTCTTATCTTTTTTTATATAGAAGATGTAACATAAAATATTGATAAAGATATGATATAATGAAAGACATAATATATTTAATTATAATAATGTTATGTACTATTAGTATATTAAATAATATCTTTAATTATAATACGAATACTATATATTCTATAAATAATATAGCTCTCTATCTATATTATAATACTACTATATCTATATATTAATATATATAAGCTACAAATATCTATATTAATATATATAGCTAAAATCTATATTAATATATATAGCTTACTATCTTTAAATTATTATAAATCTACTATATTTTAGTATTATATTTATGCTCCCCCTTAAAACTGACTGTTTATTAAATCATCATAGAAAAATATCCAGGTTTCCAATTAATCCACAAATTTCTCTACATTCTTGAATAAAAAACTCACTTATCAAAAAACAATATCAATATATCAAAATTTCTAAACAGTTACAACAGTCCAAATTATTAGTTACCAGATCTATTCTCATATTAATATTTCTTTTTCTAAAACACTTTCATATATATTCAAACTCTGTGGTAATATTTCAATAGGAAACCAAACAATCCTGAAGGGACTCTTGGGAAAACTGCGGATTTTTTCCTATTGAATTTCCACAAGTTGAAATATAAAAGTTTTAGAAAAAGAATTAAATTGGAATAATTGGTACCTTAATTCCTTTGTATGAATTAATTTTTATTTTTAGTTTTAGTATTTGATTTTGTGGTTGTTTATATATTTATATCTTGTACACTGATAAACTCTTTGAGACATAGAAAACACATTAATTTCTCTGTAGCTTAATATCCCCCTTTCCTTTTATTCATATTCCCATTTCTATCAAAGTAATCACATCCGTCAATGTACAGGTCTAAGAAGCTTACTGTTTCAACAGGGAAACATTTAGAGATTTTTGTGATAAACTTAAAGTGGTTTGATGATAGAAGAAAATATTGTAAATTTGTATCTAAAAAGGAAGAATACTTTCTACAGCTTTCCAGTTCCAATGCCTATTTATTTTTATTTTTACAGATTCTTGAATAGTATTTTGTAACATGTGGGTGGAATTTCAAGTTTTAATTAAAAAGGGACTTAACTCCTTTTAAAAATTACTTTGATTTATTACAATAACTATTTTATAAGTAGATAATAAATTATATATTTATAAGTAATAATATGATTTTATTTATGTATTATATAAGTAGATAATAGATTTTACTTTATGTAGTTATAAGTAGATAATATGATTTTAACTTTATTTAGTTATAAGTAAAATAATAATTTTAATTTTGATTGGTCGTCTTTTGCCTTGACAATGCAGTGTTTATGCACTGTAAATTAAAATAGAAAGTACAAGTGGTAAAGAAAATTCAAATCTATGTTTTACTAGAAATTCATTCACATTCGAGATTTTACAATAAAAAGTCTGTATGTTTTTATTAAATTTTATAGTCATTTCCTGTAAAATAACAGGATATAGAAAAGGATATTTTTTAATATATTAAATGTTCTTACAAGTATTAAAAAAATCATATTAATAAAATATTTTTGTAATACTGTGAAATTACAAATATATTCTACTAAATAACATATTAAACAATATAATATATATAACAATATATATTTTATACATATAATCAATATAACACATAATACATATAATATAATACAATATTTTTAATTACAAATATTTTTAATATTACTTCAACTAGAAATGCCCTTAAAATGGTTTTTTTATTTTCAAATCTAATAACCTCTTACATTTTATATGTAAAATTCACTGACACTCCATTTATAAATATATATTTAGGATTCGATGACGACTATTATGTGCAAAAATGGACATCCTGTTATATTTTCCAACCAGAAACCAATAAAGGATGGAAAGATTTAGAACCTCTGTCAGTTGAAAATTACAAATATTTAGTAGAAAACGAATCTTTAAAAGATATTGAAATTTTTAAGAATTTTAAATTTATATGGAGAGTTCAATATCGTAGAGATCAGGTTAAAGAAAATGTTAATTATGCTATTTGCATATACGAAGATCAATGGGTAGGTAAAAAATCTAATCCTAATTTAATTAAAATTTCTAAATTTTCAAACTGGATAAAAATAAAACTATTTATGAAATTCCTTTTAAAGATTTAGATAGAAAATATTATTCCATTTGTTCAGATTTAATTAGAGCAGAATCGTATTATTCAGGTTCGTGTATAAATTTTGATCAATATGAAATATTAGCAAATGAAGGAGATTTTAATGATAATAGTGGTGAAGAATTTACAGAAGAAGAAGGTGGTGGAGATTTAATGATGAAAGTAGTGGTGGAGATTTTAATGATGAAAGTAGTGGTGGAGATTTTAATGATGAAAGTAGTGGTGGAGATTTTTATGATGAAAGTAGTGGTGGAGATTTAATGATGAAGTAATAAAGAAAACTAATGATGAAAATAGTAGTAATAATGAATTCATATATGATAGTAAAGGATCTGACGATGAAAGTAATGAAAAAGACAATTTTTTGTATTGTAGTGAAACATTAGATGATTTAAGTGATGACTGATTTATAATAAATTTTTTAATTTAATCTTATCAAAGGCAGAAGGTAACATGTTATGTATAAAAGTAATTAGTTTACATATTCTAAATTAATGAATTATTATTTACATATTCTAAATTAAATGAATTATTAATTTACATATCGTAAAGTGATAAATCATCTTTTTTATTTTTACCCCTTTTAATGATTGTAAGATTCAGTGGTAGTGCTCAACCTTCACTTAATAATAAAGACTCAGATAGATGTAAATGACAACTCAATAAAATCAGTATTTACTAAAATATATAATGACATTACACAGGAATATTGCAATTCTGATGGGTCTATAAAGATGGTGTCTTGTGTTTACTAGATGATAGTGATTGGGAATTATTGGGATGTTATAATGTCAATTTACAAGATATTAAAATTATAACACTTATTAACACAATCCATGGTGGATAATAAAATTTTTAACTTTTTATATTTTTATAACCCATGTCTGATCTTAATTATATTTGTTTGTATTGTAACAAAGAATTTAATAAACTTTGTAAACTTAATGTTCATACTGAAATACATTTAAATATAAGAAAATATAAATGTGAAATTTGTAATAGACCTTTCCGTACTAAAAAAGCTTTAAAGGTACATTTAAACACGCATAGTAAAGAAATAAAATATAACTGTGAAATTTGTAATACTACTTTTACTCATAGAGGGAATTTAAAAAGACATAAATTGTTGTGTCACTAAATTTATAAAAATTGTAATAAAAAATATATTTATCCTTTAATTGTATTTTGTATGTATCTTTATAGTGTATTATATTTCTAAGTATTCTTTATAATATGTTTATAGTACTTTAATATTATATTTAAACTATATTTATATCTTTATAGTATATTTACAATTTCTTTATACATATATTTATATCTCTATACAAATTTATATAATCTTATTATATATATTTATATATAATTTACAATTTCTTTATACATATATTTATATCTCTATACAATTTATATAATCTTATATATATTTATATCTTTATAGTATATTCATATAATTTATATATATATATAATCTTATTATATATATTTATATATAAATTTGCAATTTCTTTATGTAAATTGCCTTCATAATCAACTTATGTACCCTTTTCTATTATAATTTTATACTACACTTGTATTTATCTACTAAATATATTTCAAATTCTTTGTACTTAATTTTTATATATTTTTTCTTTAATATATTCTATCTCATCTTTGTATTTATATGCTCTACAAATATTGTCATAATAATCTTTATCATTCTCCCATAATAAATATATTCTCACCATTAACTTATTATATTTAATATTATCTTTATATCTTTTTAATATATAAAAAAATTACTAAAACACTTAATATTATATTTTATATATTCTAGAATCTTTAAAATTAATGTAATATTCTCCTCATTATTAAGTATTAATAATGTCTTTATAAAATCACTCTTATTATAAACTACCCTAGAATTATTAATTAATAAATCTAAAATAAGATCTCTACCATAAAAATCTAAATCTTCATATAATAAAATATCTATCTTATATTCTTTATTATTAGATAATATATCTCCTATATATTTAATAATATACTTATCTCCTTCTTTTTTTAATCTATTACATAATTCTATAAAATAAAGCTCATCTAATTTTAGACCTTTTTTTGATAACCTTAATAATCTTTTAATATCAAATTTTATTAAATCACTGATAAAATTCTTCGCAGTTTCATCAGATAAATATTTTATAAATTTATAATTTGTAGACTTATATTTATAATTGAAATATTTATAAAATAATATATTTCTCCTTATTACTTTTTATAAGTACACTTTTGTGTATAATTTTTTATTCTATTATATTTAATATCTTCTGTTAATACAACTTCTTTATATTTTATATTCAATTTATATCTTTTAGGTAGTTTAATATTACTATCTGTATTATCTATACAATTACTTAAATTTAGATTTAATTCATTATCTATATTACTTATATTCTGATTTAATTTATTATCTATATTATCTATACAATCACTAATATTCTTATTTAATTTATTATCAATACAATTACTTATATTCTGATTTAATTATATCAATACAATTACTATATTCTTATTTAATTTATTATCAATACAATTACTTATATTCTGATTTAATTATTAGTAGAATAATTCATAAAATCAAAATAAATTTTGTGATCTGTATCAAAAGTCATACATGATGTATTAAATAACATAGAACTGTCAATATCTATAGGTTTATTCCTACTTTTTAAATATAATAAAAATATATCCTTGTGTTTATGATTCATTAAATTATTATACAATCCTTCAATATATTTTTGTTCATCATTTTACTCAAATGATATTCTTTAATTTTCTGAATAATATCAGGATCTATTTCTTTCTTATTGTTAAAATACTTAAAAGACTTCTTACTAGTAATAAAAGTATTAAAAAAATCTTCTCTAAGATAAAATAAATATTCAATATGTAAATTATCATTTTTATGCAAAAAAATATTAAAAGCATATTCTTTACAAATATTCATAAAATTAATATTTCTTTTACAATGTATTTCTAATGTGTTTTCTAATCTCCTGTATTTCTTTATAATTTCATTATAAATATTAAAATTTATAAAATTGAAGTTAAAAGTCATATTTCTATAGTGATGATATTTTAAAATATCAATATAAATGTTTTCTGATATTCTGTTATCTATAAAATCTATATCATCATATAATAAAATCATTAACTCTATAGATTTAATGACTTTAAACTTAATATTATTTCTATACAATAAATATTGACAATAAGGATCTTCTATAATATTATCAACACTAATTATTTTATCAATTTTAATTTTATAACCTTCTACAACTAAAATATCATTATAATTTTCTAAATAATATTGTAGTCTATAAAAAACATCTTCTTTAAAAATCAAATCATTAAAAATATATATCATAGGAATATCAAACATTTCTAAATTAAAAGATTTCTTATAGAAGTAAAAAGCAAGTGATACGAAAAATGGGTACTTTAAATTACCTACATTTTTGTATTCATTTCTTAATAAGTATTCTCCAATAAATAAAGATAATAAAGGGTGATCGTTACATAAATCTATAACATGACTAAAATCCAAATCAAGTATCAAATGTTTCAAAATATCGTAAGTGTACCATTTAGGATTTTTTATAAATTCTTCTTTATGTTATTTATGCAAAATATTTTTTCATTTATAGAAAAATTTGGAAGTTTGTTTGTTTTAAATTTTATAATAAAGTACATTCCATACTTAAAAAAATCTTCTGATGAAGTGTTTTTTAAAATATTTATGTAATAATCATCTCCTTTTGTAAAATCAAAATAGTCTTCATAATCTTTTAATTCTGGAAGTGGTTTAAATGAAAATAAATCGTTAATTAGAACCATTAAAGGGGTATTAGTTTTTTCGAATTAGAAAATATATAATTCTAAATATTAGTAAACTTACATTTATATTCGACTCTTCGTTTTTAAATATTAGCAAATTAATGGTTTTTAAAATATAACAAATAAATTAGTAAATTAATTTATAAGATATTGTAACATATTTATTAAATACAACGAAGTAATAAACAATTTATTAAATACAACGAAGTAATAAACAATTTATTAAATACAACTCAGTAATTAACAATTTATTAAATACAACTCAGTAATTAACAATTTATTAAATACAACTCAGTAATTAACAATAAAAAAAAGATAATTATTTAAAACAATTAAAAAAAGATAATCAATGGGTCTCGTATGGTAAAATGTTTTTTCAACCCCTTTATGTGGCCTCTTGAAAAATATTACAAATCTTCGACTCCAGCATCCTATTATAAAGAAAAGACCTTCACAGGTACTGATCAAGAATATTTAGAATTAATGAAAAATTCAAGTACCGTGTACATCAACAATATTGAACCATCTGTTGATGAAACACGGATTTGGGAATTGGCATTTTTATTTGGGGATGTAAAAAGAGTTATAATGGGTATTAATAGAAACTATTTAACCTTTTGTGGGTTTTGTTTTGTAGAATTTTACAATAAAAAGATGCTTTAAAATGTAAGTTGTGGGCTGATAGGTTAAAATTTGAAAAGAAATGTCTAAGTGTTGATAAAGACTATGGTTTTAAACAAGGTCGTCAATACGGTAGAGGAGTATTTGGTGGTAAAATGAAAGACGACAATGCTAAAAAAAGAAAATACTATAATAGTTAAAATTAATATAAATTTATTCACTGTCACTATTAAATACTATTCTATTTTTATTGTCATCATTAGATTTTTTATGTTTTTCATTCTTAAATTTATTTTTTTGTCATCAAAAGATGTCTTTACTTTTTTACTTCCATCATAAGGCGTTTTTCTTTTGTCATTGTTGAAAGATTTTTTTTCACCGTTAAGATTTTTTTTCTTATATCAAAATTATTTTTTCCATTCTGTTGTTCATCAGCGTCTTTAACAAATAAAGTTCTGTCTTTAAACACTATTTTACTATTTAAAATTTTTTTATAAGTCTCTTCGTCTTCAACAAAAACAAACGCAAAGCCTTTTGTTCTATCATCTTCCATAGGAATATGGCAACCTTTGATAGTTCCATAAACTTCTAAAAATTTTATCAAATCTTGCTTGTTACACTTGTAAGGTAAATTATTAACTTTCAGAGTAAACTTCTTTTTTTTCTCAGAATTACTGGCAATACTGACATTTACTTTTCGCCCAAATAATTCTTTATTATTTAGCTTTAAACATTTTTTTGCATCTGATTCTTTGATAAATTCAATAAAAGCAAAACCTTTGTTTCTATTCTTATCTCCTGTCATAGGAATAGAGACTCTTACAGTCTTTCCTACGAGACTTATTTCTTTTTTTAATTCCTCTTCGGTTAAATTATATGGAATTCCTTTCATAAAGACAACTCGTAGATTTTTATCTTCTAGTGTTTCTTCATCAACGCTTGAAGATTGTTTTTCAATATCACTTGATGAATCTTCTTCCTGTTTATTTTTTCCATTTAATTTTTCATCATCTTTCACGCTTTCAACTTCCTCACTTAACGATGTTTCAGTATATTCTTTCTTTCCATTCTTTTTATCTTGTTCAACTTCTTCACTTGATGATTCACTATCAATAACTTCTTCTTTTTTATATCCTTTGCTTTCTTTCCATTTTTTTTATTGTTTATCATCTTTCATGCTTTCAATTTCCTCACTTGTAGATGTTTCACTATCTTCTTGTTTATTTTGTCCTTTCATGCTTTCAATTTCCTCACTTGTAGATGTTTCACTATCTTCTTGTTTATTTTGTCCTTTCACGCTTTCAACTTCCTCACTTGTAGATGTTTCACTATCTTCTTTCTTTCCATTCTTTTTATCTTGTTCAACTTCTTCACTTGATGATTCACTTTCAACTACTTTTTCATTTTCCTCACTTGATGATGATTCACTTTCAACTTTTTCTTTTTTTTCATTCTTTTAAATTGTTTACCATCTCCTTTTATTATTTTTTTATTAGTAACGGTATTAGTTTTGACTGGTACAGATTTTTTACTTTCTTTTTTTTCGACTTTTTTAGAAGGTTTTTTCATTTGAGGGTAAAAAAATTATCCTATACATTTACCCATATGAAAAAAAATATTCAATCTATGAGTTTTACTGTTTTTAAGATAAAAAAAATATTAAATTTTAATATTTTAAATGATATATTGAAAAAATCCAATATACCTATTAATACTTATAATAAGTTTATGAAAGATAATGTTAATGTAGTTTATTTGTTTGTTGGGGAACTTGAATTGATTGTTTTACATCATTTAATGATATTTTGTAATTTTAAAAATATAAAAATTTATTTTTGTACTAACCTACCTGAAAAAATTTTAGCAATAAAAAATACTGATAATTTTTTTGAAAAGATACATGTTTTCTTAGAAAATGGAGCACAATGGGAAGAATTTGATATTTATGATTGTAATATTTACTAGTATATCTTTATTATACTTAATATAACTAGATAATTAAATTATTAATATGATAACTTTTTACATACAATAAGAAAATATGTTATACTTCTGTAACTGTACTTGACTTTTAATAATGATATATTATAAACGTAAAATGCAATTTAATACATTGAAACTCCTCAATAGATTGTTTTATATAACTTATTAAATACACTACTTCAATAGTATAATAGTATAATAGTATAATAGTATAATAGTATAATAGTATAATAGTATAATAGTATAATAGTATAATAGTATATAGTATAATAGTATAATAGTATAATAGTATAGTATAATAGTATAATAGTATAATAGTATAATAGTATAATAGTATAATATAATAGTATAGTATAATAGTATATAGTGTAATATTACAATCAAGCATACAATAATAAAATCTAATTTTACAATATAAAATTTAATATAATATATCTTAAAAATAATTCAATCAAATGCCCGAATACTTAGAAATTACAAAGATCTGGAAAAATGTTCCTAATAAAGTTATCAAAAACCAAAACATACTTATAAACGAAGGCTGTAAATTATCCCATTCAATTTTATAATCTAAGAATAGATCTTTTAAATGTAAATCAAAGTCAAAGACCTTTTCTATAGTCTTTAATATAATCAACGAGCCTGTAACAGCAAATAATAAACAGAAAATCCAATTTAACAATTTCGAGTATAAAATATATATTAGACCAAATACAATTATTAACGACGCGTAGAAAATGTAATTTTGATATTCGTCTTGTGTATTTATAAATGTGGTCATATAAGTACTATAGAATAAAAAAGCTCCTATTGCTCCTAAAATAATACGAAATCCACCTAGTAGATAGCAAATTATAAAAGATAATAAGAAGGAAATAATAATTACTGGAATATATGGATATTTACAAGATTTCAAAAAATTAGAAATATAAATTATAGCTAAATCTATTGGCCATAGTTTTATTTCTCGGTTGATAATTTCTTCCATATAATGAAATAAAAAAATTGACAATAAAAAAGCTAAAGACAATCTAAACGTAAAGATACCGAAAAATAAAAGATAAACACCAGAAAAAAGGATAGATCCACTAATAATTTTTGATTTGTCTAGATATGAAGAGTATCCCACGACAAGTTCGTTTATTTCATTTATAATAGCTGCTGGTTTATCAGTGTAAATTTTTTTAACTGAGACATTTGACTTTTCAAATTCCTCGTTCATTTGTGTTTTAGCAATGCAAAAGATCAGCAACGGAAACATTAGAAATCAGTGGAATTTTTTATAAATAATTTATACAACCAATAAATATTAATTAAAGGAGATATTGAAAAATAGAACTATATTGTATTTTGCAGATTACAAATTTATTACTTTTTCAAGATCAATATATCTTTTAGTTTTAAAATTATGCATAATTAAATAGTCTTATCTATCAGATTTAGAAAGTTGTATCTGTCAAATCATTTTAACAAGATGATTTATGTAATTTAAAAAATAGAAATCCATCTTTTAACCTTTTTTATAAAAATAAATTACATAAAAATTTTTTTAATACTGCTGTAAAAAATAAATTAAATTTTTTATGAAATTTGCTACTCAAAACCTTTTTGTTTCAGTAGATCAAAACAGGATAATTGTTTTATAAAAATTTATATTATTGTAAATTATAATTTGCTTTTAATAAATATAGTGGTAATCTAAACAATGGTATTAAGACTTCAAGTACCTTTATATATGGCTAATATTTCATTTGTATATATGAGTCTCATAATATATCTATAATAATTAGACTCATAGTACAATTTTATGGATAAGATAGATTGTAAATTTTTATAATTTAAATTTAATATACAAGAAATTATTTATATCACAATATTAAATATATCTCTACCTCTTTTTACTATTAAAAAACTTTAAGAACCCTTAAATGTTAGAAATTATAAAACGATTTTCATTATTTTCATGTACTGTTGGATTGTTTATAGGAAGTATTTTGTACCTACCAGTTGCAATTTTAATAGATAAAATCGATCGACAGTTTCAATTAAAAATTGCTCATAAGATGTTCCACCTATTTTTAAAAACTTTAAACAACTTTACAGGTGAATTTTTTATAATGGAAGGTGAAAATTTAGTTAACCCAAATGAAAACTATTTAGTTTTATCTAATCATGTTAATTATTACGATTTCTTAGTAATTAGTAAACTATTTGATAATTCTAATACTTTGGGACACCTTAAATACGTCATAAAATCGGAAATGAAACAGTTTTTTGGGATTTTTACAATTCTCGATTTATTAAAATTTCTAACTATTGAAAGAGATTTTGTAAAAGACCAATTAACAATTAAAAAATATTTTGAACAGATTAATGACACAAAAACTAATTTAAATATTGTGTTATTTCCTGAAGGTACAATAATAACAGAGAATACAATGAATAAATCTAAAGAATTTAGAAAAAATAAAAATCTTGATCCATTAAAATATGTTTTATCTCCAAGGTATAGAGGATTAGATCTCATGATAAAATGTTTAAGAGATTCTAATATTAAAAATATTTTAGATATAACATTTTCTTATCCAGATTGTGATCAACCTTCACTTTTTGAAATATTTTTTAAAAATAAGAAATATAGAATTAAATATACAATGAATATAAAACGTATTGAATCAATTTCTAATACTAAATCTTTTCTTGATCAAACTTGGAATAATAAAGAAAACTGGATTAAGGAATCAGTAAATTATAATGAAAATTGGTTTATAAGAAAATAAAATTTTTTATTACTTTTAAGCCCTGTTAGCTCAGTGGTAGAGCATTAGGCTTTTAACCTAAGGGCCGCGGGTTCGAGTCCCGCACAGGGTGTTTTTTTTAATGCATAAATGGGTATCTCAATAAAAAATTTTTACATACATAAATGTCATTACCATGATATTATTAAAATGTAATAACAATTTAAAATACATAAATAGCTATTACAATTAGAAAGTTTTATATACATAAAATATAATACAATAACAATTTAAAATACATAAGTGAAACATACTATACTTATAAATATTTTATATAGTATTAATTTAGAAATAATTAATTTATTAAGCTGTTGCTTTTTCTCTAACAATTCTCTCTTCATCATTCAAAAAAGCTTCTACAATTTTTTCTCGCACACATTTTCCACATGTAGTTGATCCCAATGGTCTGTTAACTTTCCTTGCTGAAACTTTTTGTCTTGAAAACTCTGCTGGTCTCATTCTAGCTATTGATAGTAATTTTGCATTACATTCATGACACTTATGGAATTTTGCATGTTTCTTTTGTCTTCGAGCTACTAATTTACCAGATGGTGTTTTTACTATTTTTCTTACATTGCTTCTTGTTTTGTAAGTTCTTCCTTTGTGAATTACAAGTTTATGCATTTAAAAGGGTATAAAAATAATAATTTTTATGCTAAGATCAAGGAAAGCTAGAAATACTAATTAGTGAAAAATAAATATTAGTAAAAAATATTGATTAGTAAAAAATATATGTATAAGTAAAAAAAAGATTTAATTATAAAAGTATAAGAAATATAGAAATAAATATATAAGGATAAGTAAAAGAAAGATAGAACAAAATATATATAAATATTAGTAAAGGCAAATTTTAAATTATAACTACATTAAGAAAAGATATAAATTATGTGTTATTTTAATGTATCAAAAAAGAGTCCAAATATTTCATAAAAATCTTGGGCGCTACAAATATTAATTTTATCTTATCCCTTCATGGAGATAAAAAAAATAAAAAAATTATTACCAGTGCTCTGCCCTACGTTAATAATCAGCCTCATCTTGGTAACATTATAGGATGTGTTTTGAGTGCTGATGTTTATTCACGATTTTGTAAAAAGAACGGCGAACAATCTCTTTTTATTTGTGGTACTGACGAATATGGTACTGCAATAGAAATGGCAGCATTTACTCAGAATAAAACACCATTACAAATTTGTGAGGAAAATCGGATTATTCATAAAAAAATTTATGACTGGTTTAACATAAAATTTGACTATTTTGGACACACTACAAGTCCTGTGCATACAGAAAATGTACAATATTTCTTTAATAAAATTTATGATAACGGATTTTTTACAGAACAAGAAATTGAACAATTTTATTGTGAAAATTGTAAAATCTTTTTGGCTGACAGGTACGTTTTCGGAATATGCAAATATTGTAATTTTAAAGATGCTAAGGGTGATCAATGTGATGGATGTGGACACACTTATAAATCTTTAGATCTTATTGATGCTAAATGTACTCTTTGTAAATCAACACCATCTATAAAAAACACGAAACATTTGTTTTTTAATTTTGGTGAATTTAAAAATGATTTAGAAAATCTTTATAAAGAAAATAGTCAATATTGGTCTGATAACGGAAAACATATTACAAAGTCGTGGTTAGACCAAGATTTGTTACCAAGATGTATGACAAGAGATTTAAAAAACCAATGGGGTGTACCTGTTCCATTAAAAGGGTTTGAAAAGAAAGTTTTTTATGTTTGGTTTGATGCAGTAATTGGATATTTTACATTTTTAAAAGAGTGTTTACAAAATGAAAATGACGTCATTTCTAATATAAAAAATATTGAAACCAATATAAGTAATATGAAACATATAAGTAATAATGAAATATATATAATAAAAAATATATAATATGAAACAATATAAAATAATGAAACCAATATAAGTAATAATGAAACAAATATAAGTAATAATGAAACCAATATATGTAATAATGAAACAAATATAAATAATAATGAATATTCTGATTGGTTGGAAAATGGGGAATTAATTCAATTTATGGGTAAAGATAATGTCTTTTTTCATACAATTGTTTTTCCTTCACTAATTTATGCTACTAAACAAAACTTCCCAATAATAAAAAGACTGTCAGTCACTGAATTTCTACTTTTTGAAAATGAAAAATTTTCTAAAAGTAGAGGACATGGAATTTTTGGACTTGATCTTGTAGACGACAGTCTTGGTCAATCTTGCCTATGGAGATATTATTTATTAAAAATCAGACCTGAAAAATGTGATTCAAACTTCTCATTTTCTCATTTTACAAATGTGATTGACGCAGATTTAAACAACAACATTGGTAATCTTTGCAATCGTGTGTTAAAATATATTCGTAGCAAATGTAATAAGATAATTAAAATTGACAAGTTAACAAATAGAGATGAAGAATTAATAAAATCTATTGATAAAACTTACAAATTGTATTTCAAGTTTTTCAATGATATAAAATTAAGAGATGCTTTAGAAAAGATTTAGAGATTTCAAAATTAGGTAATGAATACGTTCAAGAAGCGGTTAATGATAAAGAAAATAGAATGCACGGATTCCAAGTGGCTTTTAGTGTAATTGTTCTTTTAGGACAACTTCTTGAACCTTTTGTTCCTGTGTCATCTGAAAAATTATTAAGAATGTGCAACGTTAAAAAATCAAATTTTGCAGAATCCTTTACGATTTTAAAAAAAGGAGAGATTAGGGAGGAAATAGTTCCGCTTTTCAATAAATTGGGAGATGACGTGTTGGAAAAACTTAAAAATTTTAAAAAATAAATTTTTGCAATGTCAAAATTTCTAAAAATATATCTTTGAATTTTTAATGACAAATTTTTTATGAAGAAGTTAAAAAAACAAAATTTAAAAAATAAATCTTCGAATTTTTGCAATGGTAAAATAGTAAAGACATATTTTTAACTCTGCAATAGCAAAATCATAAAAATAATCTTTGAATTTTTGCAATGGTAAAATATTAAAAATAGAATTTTTAATTAATTACTTCAATTTTTAATCTTCTCCTATAAAAAAACAATTCATCATCTTTACAAATTTTAATTTTAACTTTATCAAAAACTTTATAAACTACATCGTTAAGAGGAAGAGCTTCGTTTATTCCAAACTCAGGTATAAAAATAATAACCCCATTTGCTTTAATTTCCGTAACATACGCAAAAGTAATAGGTTCTAAATCTTTTATAACTTGATATAAAAATAAATTTGTAACATCCATTGAACATCTTCTGGCACTACTATGTCTACGATTTATATTATCAATAACTTTATCATTAATATTAACAAGATCATTTACAAGTTTATGTCTTTTGCCTTCACTAGAGGAAGAAGGCTTATTTAAAATATGAGACAACAGCCTATGAACTAAAATATCAGCATAACGACGAATAGGAGACGTAAAATGGGTATACAAGGGCGTAGCAAGACCATAATGATAAAAATCCGTATTTTCACTGCCCAAAACATAAGTTGCTTGATTCATTGCTCTTGTTACTATTTTTTTTAATATTTCTTTTTTTTCCGGTTCAATTTTTGACATTACTTCGTTGACATTAAAAGAAGATTGCAAATTTATTTCAATTGGCATTTCAACTTCGGAAGGTGGAGGATGTTTTCTTAGAACTGCTCGCTCTGGTGAATTTTTATATAAAAATTCAGCTACACTAATATTAGCTAGTAGCATAAATTCTTCTATTAACGTATTTGTGTAAATTGACTCTTTAACAAATATTTTGTTATTTTTAATTTCAACTTTACTTGCGCTTAAATCGAGTGCTCCATTTGATTGACGTTTCAAACGTAGACTTTTGGAAATTTCATATAAGTTCATTAAATCTTGCTTTAAAAATTCATCATTTTTTGATTCACAAACTTTATACGCCTCTTCATATGAAAATGCTTTACACGATTTAATTAAAGCTTTTGTAAATTCTGTCGAGATAATTTTACCACTAGGATCAATTTTCCATATTACAGAAAAAGTGGCTCGTTCTTGATTTTCAAGTAAACTGCACAATCCCGCACTTAAAAATTCAGGCAACATGTCAATCCTTCTATCAGGCAAATAAACAGTAGTACCTCTATTAGATGCAATATCATCAAGTGCGGAACCCGGTTTAACATAATGGGAAACATCTGCTATGTGAACTCCCACCTCAAAATTCCCATCTTGTAATTTAATAATGTGAAGTGCGTCGTCTACGTCAGTACATCCTTCAGGGTCTACACTGAAAATATTTAAATGTCTAAAATCTTTTCTTGTTCCAATTTCAACTTCATGATAAACAGATTTTAGACTAAAAAAATCTGATGAATTATTTTCTAAAGCTTTTATAGTTTCAATATCAAAAAAGTTTTCAGGTTTAATTAAATCTTTCCACTTATCATTATAATAAGTGATATTGTTAGATAGTAGGACACAATTTATTTCTCCTTCAAAATCATTAACATTTGAAATATTTTTAAAATAATGTCCACTAGGATATTTACTATCTTTTTCCCAAAATTCCAATTCAACCCAAATCCTTCTATTAATAAGATTTTCAGGTTGACTAGTTCGAATTCTTATTGGTGGATATTTTTTATCAATTGGGAGTACTAAAACAAATTGAGAACCATCTCCATGTACTGTTGAATTTAGAATTGTTCCAATTAGTTCAGTTTTATTTCTTTTTAATATACCTATGACCTTGCCGTACAATAAATTGCCAGAAGATTTCTCGTTTTCTGATATTTTATTATTGTTTTCAGTAATTTTTATAGTTTCCTCAGTTTCGTCGTTTTCTAAATCAATTTCATCTTTTTCAGGTTCTGCTATAAGTTGAACATAAACTTCATCTCCATTAATTGCTCTATTCATATTATTTATTCCCAATATTCTAATCCGTTTATTCTGGGAAAAAATTGTGCCATTTCTCCAATTATAAGGATCTACTTGTATTGTTGATTTAAAAATATTCCCTGAATTGTATAAAAACTCAGCATTTACATTATACTCTTCATATTCTGTAAATTCCTTAATATACACGTCATCTACTAAATCTTGAACAATTGATGAATCAAAATATTTAGCATAATCTTTAATATTCTTTTCATTTAAAATTATAAAATTTTTATCTTGTAAATGCATTTTGTAAAAATCAAGCACTCCTTCTAAATCTTTGTTTGATGTATTTTCAAAAAATTGATTGTAAAAAATGACATATGATTTTTGGTTAATTATGTCATTAATTCTTTTTTGATCACCAGTAGATAATTTATTAAATTCTGATTGACAAATAATAGGTCTAATAAAATCACTTTTTAAAAGTGATTTATGTTTTTCCATAATTTCTTTACTAATAATAGAAAATACAATAAATGAAGAATATGTTGGTGAAGAACAACAGGAAAAGCCACATGGGATATCATTTCGTATGTAAATTTCCTTGGCTTTTTTTACTAATTGATTTCGTTTTGATAATTTCCATTCAGAAATACTGTGTGAATATATTTGTAAGAAGAATTAGATTTCATTTATGGGTGCATAAAAAAATACTTTTTTTATAGTTTTTTTTGCATAAATAAATTTCGTAACAAACAAATTTGCTATTTCTTTGTCTACCTCAAAAAAGTCCTATAAGGATTTTAAGGCAATGAAACTTTTGTATGAACAAAATTAGTATTATTTTGTCAATATAGCTAAAATTAAATTTATTTATTGAAGCTATTTTTGTTAGTTTCTTCACTTTGCCTCCGCTGCTGCATCCTCTATCGAGCAGCACCACTTTCTGGCCACTTCTACTATGTGTGTGGTTCCAGATCCTCCCTCGACGATTTTGTCAATATAGAAAAAGTATTTTAAGTTAGCGAAAATTTGTATTTTGATTGTATAAAAAAATGTAATACCAATGTATTTTGATTGTGTAATAAAAATTATATTTTAAATTCCTTTACTTTTTAATTAGCGAATACATCTTCCGAATCTTCAATAGTAGCTTCTTGATATTGTTGATATTCTGATAATAAGTCATTCATATTCGACTCTGCTTCTGAAAATTCCATTTCATCCATTCCTTCTCCGGTGTACCAGTGCAAGAAAGCTTTTTTTCTAAACATAAGGCTAAATTGCTCTGAGACTCTTTTGAAAAGTTCTTGTATAGCAGTAGTGTTTCCCATAAAGGTACCAGTCATTTCAAATCCTTCTGGTGCAATATCACAAACTGCGGTTTTTACATTACTAGGAATCCATTCAACAAATAGATTACTAGTTTTATTTTGCACTGATGCCATTTGTTCGTCAACGTCTTTCATTGACACTTTACCTCTAAAAACAGCAGCTACTGTTAAATATCTTCCTTTTTTTGGATCACAGGCAGTCATCATATTTCTACTATCAAACATCTGTTGAGTAAGTTCAGAGACAGAATATGTTTTGAATTGTTGAGTATCTTTTGCTATTAGAGGAGCAAAAGATACCACAAAAAAATGTAGCCTTGGGAAAGGAATCATATTGACAGCCAATTTTCTTAAATCAGCATTAAGTTGTCCTGGAAATCTAAGACAAGTTGTAACACCACTCATAACCAGAGAAACAAGATGATTTAAATCTCCATATCCTGGGTTACTAAGTTTTAAGGTTTTTAAACAAATGTCATACAAAGCTTCATTGTCAATGCAAAAAGTGATATCAGCATTTTCTACTAATTGATGGATGCTCAATGTGGCATTGTAGGGCTCAACAACAGTGTCACTAACTTTTGGAGAAGGGACTACTGAAAAGGTACAAATCATCCTATCAGAAAATTCTTCTCTAATTTTAGAAAGTAACAATGTACCCATTCCTGCTCCTGTACCTCCCCCTAGTGAGTGAGTAATTTGGAATCCTTGTAAACAATCAGCACTTTCTGCTTCTTTCCTGACTATATCCATAACATTGTCTATAAGCTCTGCTCCTTCAGTGTAATGTCCTTTTGCCCAATTATTTCCTGCACCTGATTGCCCAAATACAAAATTGTCTGGTCTAAAAAGATTTCCAAATGGTCCTTGTTTTATGGATTCCATAGTCCCGGGCTCCAAATCTACTAAAACTGCCCTAGGTACATATTTTTTACAAAATGACTCGTTATAATAAACGCTTATTCTTTCTAATTGATTATCGGAAGTACCTTCGTATCTCCCATCCTTTGCTATACCATGTTCACTACTAATCGTCTCCCAGAATTTACCTCCAATTTGATTACCACATTGACCTGTTTGTAAATGAATTATTTCTCTCATAAATTAGGGCAAAAAAATTTAAACAAAAATAAAGAAATTAATATGCCCATCTTAAAAATCATATTTAAAAAAATATAAAAAATTCCTCGTCCGGGAATCGAACCCGGGCCTACAGTGTGAGAGACTATCATCCTAACCACTGGACCAACAAGGATTAAAAAACTAACTTTCATTGAAATAATTTAGCATAAAAATATTACAATTTTTTAATATTCGTTAAACGAGAAAATATTACCAATATATTGTAAATCTCTTTTTTTACATTATTAAGTAAAAGAAAGTACTTGTAATATTACATAATGACAATGTTATAACAAATTATTGCAAATTTCTTTGTTTTATAATGATTTATGTCTATTTCCAGTATAATGTATTTGTAATTACAAGTACTTTCTTTTAATAAAGCTAAAAATATAGACAGTAGATTGTATAACTATTTATACGATACAATGCATAAACAATATTATATAAGAGATATGACGAGTAGTTTGATAAATTATTTCGGACATGTACTTTATTTTAAATTACACTGACAAAAAAGAAACAGCAATAGAAATTACTATTAGCTAGAAAAGGACTTAACAAATAAGTGCAAGAAATCACATATATTGCATTAGATAAAAAGCATTTTTATTTTTATACATATAGCTTTAAATGACAACTAGAAAGTATCGATATGACTTACTAGTCAATCCTATAGGAATAATACGCAATTAGAGATAAAAATTTTACTTCACATGATGAATAGTATTGATTAAACAAAATATTACAAACCAATATCTAATAGACATTTACTAATCAAATTTGTTTAAGATGAGCTTTAAGAGATACATTAAAAAATTGATTTTTGATAGTAAAACACATTTAGGTTTATTCGACATAAACTTCAATGACATTATAAAAACTTATTTATGATAGTACTTTAGATTTACTAATTCAATATAGAGGCGATATTATCTTTAAATTAACATAATTAACTTCAAAAATAAATTACAAAGATTCGCAACTTTAGTTTTAGATATTAAAATTGTATAAGAATACATGTATACAATAAATGCATGAGACCCATGACTAAAATCAAATGAAGTATTTTTGTTACTTATAAATATCATAATACTATTTTGATGACACTACGATTACAAACAAAGCTTTTTATATTATCAGATGAACTTAGAGCTTTTTTGACATGCAAATGTGCTTACAGACATAAGCAATGTTTCAAATACAATTTAGCTAAAAGTATATAAAAATACTGTATCTTGTTTTCTAAAGATTTTATATTCATGTATATATTTACCTTATTTATATATGAAAAAGAGATTACTTGTAAAAAACACATCTTTAAAACATTTAAAAAGAAGTTCAGGCTATTTCTAAGAGTGTAAGAAAATATTTGATCTATTTTAAGTCAATAAATGATTAAGAAATTCTGTTAATTACATAATTAACAAAAACATTATTCTTGTTTACAATTTTGTTGACTTTTTTAAATATTATAAAAGTCTTTTTGGATATTGTGCATATTTGACAGTAAAATATTAACAGACTTTCTAGTAAGGCAATATCTAACAAATAGAGAATTTAACTAAAAAAATAAAACAAAGATTTTTCAAGATAAACCCATTTAAGTTATCTTTACAATTGTATATTAATTCTATTCAATAACACATTACTAAAAAATTAGAATATCTTAATCGACAAAATTACCACTCTAGATAAAATTAATTAGGTAAATCTATTTTTTTTCAAAATTTTTGAATTTGATAACATCGCCGGTTTGGTAACAAGTTATATTTTTAAAATAAAAAAATCAAACGGAAAACGAATCTTAGATATAAAACGACTTGATCATTTCTCAAATTAATTGGGTATGATGCTGTATCTTAAAGCTGAACTGAATTGTGTTTTTAAGTTGTTAAGAAGACTAGTGATATTTTTTTAGAAATTAATTTTTGATTAAAAAAAGTATTGCCATGTGTAAAATGTCTTGTATCTTCTTTACAAATTATTTTACTTTTAAGCGCTAGTTTTTATTAAAGTTAATGAGACTGGTTTTAGTAATTCCATTTATTTTTACGAAGACAATCTAGATTATAACTTTTTAAGAATAATTATTGTAAGGTTATATTTAAAAGTCTAAGCACCAAATGGATGTTAATATCTACAATATCTTTATGTTTATATTACAAGAACTAATGATATCACATCTCCAAGTGACTAATTTGAATACACAAAAATGAAGAAAATCTAAAAATTAAATGTTAAAATCTTAAAGATGACATTCTATGAGTTTTGTGATAATGTAAAATAACTTTTATAGAGGCTTAAAATGGAATAAAAATACGTTTAATATTTTAATATAAGCACTCTTTTGTTTCATACCAAATGCCTAACATTTAGATATTTTTTTAATATTATTTTTTGATATTAAAAAATGGTTAAATTAAAAGATTTATTCGTTACAGTTTTGTATACCTTTTTCTATTGCGTTTAATTTATTTGTGATATTTAAACAATAAATTTCTTATTTAAATGTGTAAACATTCATAAGCTTTATATAAAAAATGATTGTAAATTTTTTCAATTAGCAAAGAACATTTTTATGAAGAAAAATACAAACCAAAATCTACTTTGAAGTACAGAAAAATGATGTCTAAACTAAGACTGATGAATAATTCATAAAGATAAAAAAACTTCAATTATCTTAACTGATATTTTTTTTGTAAAAAATTTATAATATTTTTGACAAATATGACTGTATTAAAAAAATATTTCTATTATCAAAAATGGGTAAAAATTTTACATATTTACCATTTTTATTAGCATCTATTTTTTTTCACAAATATTATTTGTTTGTAAACAAACAAATAATATTTTAGAAATTTTGAATCTACACATTTTTATTACCAATAATACCAATTCTCCTTTATTTAATTATAAAAATTTTTTGATTACCCCAAAAATGAAATTAGAAATTGTTTCAAGAGATGGAAAATATAAATTTTATACAAACAGAGATAGATTTTCTAATGTTAGAGACATTAAAGAATATTTGTACCAAAATTTACACTTAAATGAAAATGACATTTTTTTTTCTAAAAATTGTAATAATATAAAAGATAGTACAGTTAACAATAATATAAAAGATAGTACAAGTAACAATAATATAAAATATAGTACAGTAGTAACAATAATATGTTTAATAATATAATAGTTTATAATAACAGTTGTCTTTTAGATGATAATGAAAATTTAGCATCTTTTGAATATTTAAATATAACATTTGATTTATTAAAAAAAGATATTAAAGTGAAAATTACGGGTTCTGATGAAATACTTACTGTTGATTCTAACCAATTAATTTCTTATGGAGATAAAACAATTTTAATAAAACAAAAAAAAAATTTTATAACCTGGAGTGAGGTTGTAAAGACATTACGAAAAGTTAAAATTACTAGAAATGATATTATAAAATTTTTAGCATTTGGGTTATTGATTTTTACTAATAATAGTGAAATACTGTTTATTTTTAGTGTGATATTTTTTTTACAATTTATTAGTAAAATGTTTATAACGCATAATAGAAAGTATTCGGAGTCATTGAATTATTATAGTAGAACATTTATGATGTTTATAGCTTCTATGTTTATGATTGATCATAGTAGATTTTAATATAAAAAATAAAATTTTTATATTAGTTTTTAAAAATTAGTCAATTTTAATTTAAAAAAACTAGCATTAATAGTTAATTGAATTATAAAAATAGGTCAATTAAATTAACAATATAATAAAACCTATTTACATATTAAATTAATTACGTAATTTATTAGAATGACTATTAAGTAGTTAATTAAATTCACAATATAATATAACCATTTACATATTAAATTCACAATATATAAATATGTACATATTAAATTCACTATATAATTAACATTTACATATTAAATTTATTTATACTGTCTTTTCTTTATAATCACTTAATTTACAAATAGCTTCTAAAAGTTGTACAATATGGAATCCCATCTTTACCACTGTACAATAGTAGAGGAAGTTATAAAATACATTTTTCTTTATACCCGTCAAAATATATATAAAAAAATATTCTGTAAGGAGACAAATAGTAAACAAGAAAGGTTTATAGTAGTAAATGGATAATAAGAAGTTATTATTATTTTTATGATTAGTTTTTTCTAACGCCGAGAGGTAAAAATGTAGCATGTGTGACAATATGTCGACAATAATGTACAAATTTAAAAACAAATATAACGAACTTTTTTCTTTTATACACCTCATAGAAATTACAACTGTGGAGATCCTATCAGTAAACATATCAAGGCATTTTCCTAATACTGTTGACTGATTAAGCCTTCTAGCAAAAAAACCGTCAAAAAAGTCCAAAGCGGAAGAAACACAATAACACAACAAAAAAATAGTCTTAGATTTGTAACTTCCAATGATTAATAAAATAAGTCTAATGTATCCTATTATATTAGGTATATTAAACAATACTCGGATATTCATAAGGGGTAAAAAAATAATCTATAACATCTTACGAAACTAACTTATTTTCACTTATTAATATCACATTTAATACAAATAAACTTATTTATCACTATATCTTTCACTATTTAAGTAGACTTTACTAACTTATTCACTACAACAATATACTTTATTTATTTATGAAATATCATATCTAAAATAAATACTATTCTTACTTAGTACAAATTAACATTTTACTAAAATATAATATTACTATAAATAAAAGTCTTTTCTTGTCTTTAAATTTACACAACTGTATTCTTCAATACACGTTTTTTATTGAGATATACATTATTATTATAAAATTTTAGTATTACAAGTGTACTTCATAAGAAAGTTTATTTAGTATCATCTAAATATAAAACATGCAACTTTATTCTCTGGAAATTTTATACAATCTTATAAAAGTTTTGTTGCGCCAGTGTGTATATTTACTGGTTCAATAAATCTACCTTGGCTCGGTAATATATTATAAGAATAAAAAAACAATATATTTTATCATCGAAAAAAATTGTATAGATAGTTTATCACTAATATTAAATAGGATGTACGACATTTTTATTTAATCTAATACTGCCTCATTTGTTGTTATGATGTAACAATTAGATTAATATTAAAAAATGGGATGCTTCAATTTTAATCATTATTTAAGAAAATACTACTACTATTTATTCTTTATACCTATACTTGATAATTTTTTATTTCCAGGTTACTAAATAGAAGCTAATATGATAAATTGCCTTTCTCAAGCTAAATTTGCATATTTTGAGTTTTAGTATGCGGCAGTATTTTATAATATAGGAAAAACTTTTACCTACATAAGAATAATAACAGAATATTAAAGCTTGTAAGAACCAATCATATTTAATTAATTTATTATCTCGATATGCGTATGTACTGATAATTTACCTTGCCTAATTTTCAACTTTTATAGTTGAAACTTAAAGACAAGGCGATTCTTTTTATAAAAAAAATGTAACTTTGATTTTCAAACAAATTTGCAAATTTTATCAAGCTACTAAATTAAAGTGCGACGATATAAAGATATATTATTATTTTTTTGCTGTTAGGCTATTTATAAATCATATGACACCAATAAAACAATTTAAATAGTAAAATTGATACATTTATTTACACTACTGCCATATAAATATTTGCAAAATGACATATTATGGCTTCTGAAATATTAAATCCGATTTTAAGTAGAATTAAATTTTTTAGTACATCTTTAAGTAGTTTAAAAACAAAATTTTTTTATTTAAAAATGTATTAATTTTATAAGTATGTTTCAACTTAAAATTTAATATATGTTTGTAAATAATTTACTTTTTATATTAATTTTACAAACTCAATTAACTTCAAGATATTTGTTTGATAAATGGCCTTAAATAAAAATTATCTTACACAATTAAAAATTTTTTGAAAACTTTTTTGCAAAAATTACAAATTTAGAATTTCTCTATATAAAAATTCAAAATGATACCGTTTCATGTTAATTTTTATTAAATGGACTCAAATAAAATGCATTTCTCCAAATTTTGAAGAATATGACCGTAATATAAATTTTTTACCACGTATTAAAGGAGTAGAAGTGCAAACTTTTTCAAAAAAACCGCCTTACGAAATATTTCCTTTAACGCAAATTTCGCAAAAAAATTTGATTAAAAAGAAAATTGACGATCACGAAATTATTTTCTTGAAAATAATAAAAAATGAAAACGATATTGCTTTTTGCGAGGAAACTGAATTTCAGCCACAGTGCTCGTTTGAAACGGCTAACCAATTGGAAAAATTCCCCTTACCAAACGCAAATGATAATACTGAACCTTTTATATTAGAAGATCAAAATGAACCTCTTTATTTATATGATTATTCCATACTAGAATGCGTGTGTGACTTTGTAAGGTATTGTTCGATTACATTTGCTATAATTTATATAGTTTTGTGTTTAATTAATATACATTTTGTTTTAAATAAATGAATTTGCTGAGTATTTAAAAATATATTAACTCTTTATTTGTATGTAAACGTATAAACATTGAAAATTACAATTACAAAATACTGGTTTACCTAAAGAAAGTCTTGTATTTGTATATTGTTGTAAAAATAATATAACTTTAATTGTAGATGTAAAAACAAAAATTATAAATTTTTTTAATATTTCCGGGTTATATTTTTTTACTTTGTAGTGTTCTTATTAAGTTCGTTATCCGAGTATAATTTAAAAATAGATAAATGTAATTTTATAACTAGGAAATAGAGAAGTGTAATTTTTATAACTAAATAATAGATAAATTAATTTTAAAAGGTAAGAAATAGATTAATTTATTTAATATTAAAATTTTGTTTGAGTTACAAAGCTAAAAAATTGCAAAATCGAATATGTTGTAAATTAAAACCATTAAGACCATCTTGTTGATAAAAAAGTAAGAAAACATAATGAGTGATAATTCTTAAGATATATATAGTAGCTCATAACGTAGATTAAATTAACATAAAAACTTATATAAATTTTTAATAGAATTATTTTGTTTAGTTTACCTTAAGAACTAAATATTCTGTAGTGATGTATAAATTGTACTTTTTTAGTACCCGGGCAAAATATTTTTATTAATTTGGTAGATCACAAAAAGTATGAATTAGAGCAAGGTCTGTAAAAAGTTTATTTTGGAGACTTTATTAGATTTATGGACTAAAAGCAATTTTTTAATAGCTGTAATGTAAACGAAAAAAATTTTACATTTTTTAAACTTGCTCTATAAGACAAATGTCTTTTATGACCTGTTAAATGTTTTGTACATGTTTAGTAAAACATGATAATAAACTTTAACCAGTTCTTAATTTAATTGTTAGAAGTATAAATATCTTAATGCTTTTGTGTCTACGAATAAGTTTTAGTATTTGTAATTTTTTAAGAGAAGTAACAAAATTACTAGAATTATTTTGTGATATCAGAAAGTACTACGACTATGCATACGTAATTTTGTATTACTAAATTTTACTTTAAGAAATGAATTTTTTTAATTTAACCTTTTTAGTAATTACAATTAAAAAATACTGTAGCCCCAATCATGAACATATTAACTCTTATTTATCAAATTATATGCCTCGAAGACTATAAAAAAATAAATACACGACAAAGGGGTAGATATTATGGTCTTTATGAAATGACAAGTACGAAAATTGAACATTTATATGAAAAACTTATAAGTACAATGTCAAAAAAAATTATTCGAGATAAACAACTTTTTATAAATCCTCTAGATCAAAAACTTATTGAAAACAAAATATTACCACAGAAGACCATTCCAAAATTGACAAATGTTTTAATTGATAATCAAGTAAAAACAACTACTGAAATATGTGATGATAATAAATGTCTATCCAATGATAAAAAAGATACTGAGTCTTTTATTTTTTGTGATAAAACCATACAAATTTGTCAAAATGACCATTTAAATGTAGAAAGTCAAGACTTGAGAATATTTTGTCAAAAAGTTTGTGACTTTATTCAATTTGTTTTAGTGATTTTTATTATATTTTTTGTTTTTATTGGACTTGTATTGATTTTTTACTACAAAATAAGTGAAAACAGAAAAATTAAGTATTTAAATTAAATTTATAAACATATATAAGTATGAAAAAATTTATAATACATTTATGTAATTTATTAACAGATTTTTATATTATTGTTAGTGATATCAGTTTTCTTATCTGATTATTTACCAGGTATAAAAAAAGTTTATAAAATTTAATGCTATTTAGTAGAGCTTTAGATGCTGATAAAAAAATAATTTAATTTCATAATACACTTATATTTTATAGTAGAGCCTTTAAAATGTCATAGTTTATACTTCTATTAAAAATTAAACAATAAATTTAAATACATGAATTAATATAACTTATAATATATTAGTAAATTTATAATATTATTATTTAAGCAATATATTGTAAAAAGATTAATTTTTCCAATACTTACAATATAATACCATGTATATTTTGTAAACGTATAGCATAGAGGAATAATAAAAAATAAAGCTTTAACAAGTAAAATTATATTATTGTGTTGTTAGAAACATAAAAATTTTGTATAAATATTGTTTTTACAAAAATGATATTGCAAACCATTTTAAATTAACTTTATGTTACAGGGATATTTGCAAAAAAAAAATTTTACAAATAAACTTAAAACAATGTAAGTCTTGAACAAATTTTACACCTTTTTATAAACTATTCGTAATTATTATATTACAATTAATAATGTTAATACTATAATATCACGATCGACAAAATTTCGATAAGTGCGAAAAGATTGAATTATAATTCTATAAAATATACGACTTGTTCTTAGATGTAATTAAATAGAAACTTCTAATTTTAGATGTCATTAAAATAGGCATAAAAATTTTACCGTTTATTAAGGAATTTATAATATGTAAAGTATTTACATAAAAAAAATATAACTAAGGTTTCAAATTTTTTATATTGAGATTTATTCATCCTAAATAATAATACTTAAAAAACTTTTATATTTTATTCTTTTGTTTTTTTTTAGCATTATAACTTTTTATAATTTAGCAATGTAAAGGTTTATAATTTAGCAAGACAATTTTTTTAAGTGCATAGCTTTACGTTACACTGTCTATTGTATAGTAAAATATAATGAAAAAAATACTTGTAAATAACTTTAATGCAAATAATCAAGAAACATCTTTTCATTCTTAGTTATATAAGTTTTATCAATTTCATTAGCTTTAAAACCACGTAAACCCAACTTTATTATTTCGTGTAGAGTAAATATCTCCTCATCTTTTACTGACTCCAATTTTTCTAAATGTTTAACAAAAGATTCGTCATCTTTTCCAAAAAAAATTACGAATTTTTTAAATGCAGTCATAAAATCGCAGTTTTCAGAATCTTTAGACTCAAAAAATTTTACGACTTTCAAAAAACAAATGGTTTCTCTTTTTGGATCTCGAAGCCCAAAAGTAATCCAACATTTCGTATTTTTTAGTTTATGGTCGAGTTCATCTTTTTTCTTTTTAATTTTCTCTTTTTTTACTTGATATCTTCCAAAACTTAACATCAGTTTTAATACAGCAACTTCTTTAGCATTCAGAATTTTTTTATTATACTTGATAATCATTACGGGAAGAAAATGTTTGCTTACAATTGGAATGTCAAAAGGAACTGGATCTTTTGCTAAATCGGAACGAAATTTTTCTCCGTCAGAGTATGAAGAATTTTCGCCAAATCCATAACGTTTACTTATATCTGACATATTAACAAAATCATCTTCCGACCAAGGCCATATCATTTTACTGAAATTTTTAACAAAATCTGACAATTCCTTGCCCAATATATTCTTATTAGATAATAAAAATTTTGCTCTTAAATTTTCTCCACCTAATAATCCTGGTCTGAATTCAATTTCTATTTCAGAACTTGTTAAAATTAAATTTAAAAAGAAAAACATTTGGGGTAGAGGGAAAAAATATTATATAGATTTTTAAATTAAATTTTTTGTAAATTAGTACATTTGTAGTATTAGTTTTTAACTAATGCAAATTTATTGTTTTCTTAATTGTCTAGCAAATTACGTAAATTTAATAAAATTAATATATTAATAAAATTTTTAATGGTCAATATATAAATTAAAATTTTTATTTAATTTTTTGCCCCTTAAAATATAAACAAGACAATTTTAAAATGTTAAAAAAAATGATATAAAATTTTCTAACATCTTAAATCATTTTTAAAACGAAAAATCAGATACTGTGCGTGTATATATTGTACTTAAAATATAATAATAAACACTATTTTTAACTTAATATAAAATTTATTTATCATATCTAATGTTAAACACTCCATCAGATAGACTTGGTTCAAACTCGTTAGATGAAATTATACATATCCATTCATTTCTATTTTTTAAGTCAGCAATAACACTTTCAATATTTTCTTTACTTGGTAGATCCTGCGAATATTCAAAATTTAATATATTTTTTATAGGAACTCTCATAATATTATCAGAAATTTCTTCTATCACATCAATCACATCGTATTTTTCTTTATATAGAAAGTTAATCTCGTTATGATCAATTACTCTTTGAATGTCATCAGAAGACATTTCGTAATTTACAAAATATTTTTCAACTTCATTTAAAACTAAATGTGGATTGTCAAATCCTTCATTAGTTAAAAATAAACTCAGTTCAAGAAATCCATAATATTTTACAGGTCTGATGTAAACATCCATGTCATAAACTAAATTTAAATCTTTTAATGTTTTTATACATCCTTTATCTTCCTTGAGTATATCTTCTAATAATACATCAAATAGTACATTTGATGTATTAGGATGCAAAGTTTTAATATAAATATCAATCCTTCTAGTATCTTCTATACTTTTGAGTTTTAAAATTTTATTTAAAAAATCAGATTTAAAAATTTTTATATCATTTTTATATTGACTGAAAATATTGTATTTATTATTATTCATAACGCCTTTAATATACTCATTATATTTAACACAAGGGGAATCAAATATAAAAGAACCTTTTTCGCCATCTTTTTCTGGTACACTTTCAAAAATTTTTATCATTTTTTCAATATCTTCAACTGGTTTGTTCGAATAAACAACACAAGCCATACGATCAGGTACATACATTTCTGTATAGAAGTCTATAACCTTTTCTCGTATATTTTCTAAAGAAAGAGTATTAACATTACCGATATTAAATCGTCCTTCTTCTAAATGATCTTTATAACATAATTGCAATAATCTATTTCTTCTACTACTGTCATTACTAACATTTCCAAGAAATTCGGAATGAACTGCAGAAATCTCGCGCTCGACAGAATCTTTTTTAAATAAAGGAGCAATAAAAAATTGAGCGAATCGATCTAAAGCCCCTTCAAAGTATTTATTGCTAATATCAAAGTAGTAAACAGTTGAATCATTGCAAGTATACGCGTTACTATTTCCATTGTGCATGTTTAAATAGTTCATATAATCGTTTTCATCTGGAAATTTTTCAGTACCCATAAACAAAAGATGTTCTAAAAAATGCGCAAGACCATTTACATCATCTGGTTCATCAAATGATCCAACATTTACACATAATGAACAACCAGATTTGTCAGATTTTTCATCTGATATTATCAAAACTTTCAATTTATTTTTCAATACAACAAATTTATAAAAATTTTTATCCATTGGATTTTTAATAATATCAGTTGTAGAATAAATGAAATCGTTTTTCATATGTCGTTATTGGGGCATATTAAAAATTTTTTTTTTGCCCACGATGGTTGACAAAAAAAGAAAAAGTAAAAGACTAAGCACAAGGAAAAAAAATAAAATTATAAAAAAGATACGTAAACAAGATAAAGATAGAAGAAAAGAATTTAGATTAAAAAATAAAAGTAAAGCTAAGATTCCTAAACATATTTTAATGACTGATGAAGAGGTACAACGTCTTAATGATATAAAAAATAATGAAAGAGATCGAAAAAATATTATTATTGAAAAGGAGAATTCATTTAAAAAGTTTTTAAAAGAACATGACATGTTTTTATTGTTAGTTGATCCACGGGATGTTTTTAGTATTCCAAATTTTGATATTTTTGAAGACAAATCTTTTTGTTTAGTTTTGAATTATAAAAATGACATACCCGTTGAACGGCTTTTCGAGTTTTATGAAAATGCCAATAAAAAATATAAAACGTTTATTGTTTCGAAAGATGTCTGTTATGACAAATTAGAATTATTTAATAACGAGTTTTATGAATTTATAAATAGCAATAAGTTGTCTATTGGTATTTTAGGGGAAAAACAAGTTGGTAAGAATTATATTAGAAATTTGGTTACAAATAGTAAGACATATTTATTAGAATCTGAACAAGGCTTAAGTAGTCTTTTAAGAGGATGTGTTAATATGAGGAATGTTTTATATAAAGATCTGATTAAGAAATTAATAGATCAGAATATTGACAAAGAATTACTTTCGATTTATTTTTCTATTGAATACTGCGATTCTTATGGGTCTTTTGTTGAACTTATGGCTAATAAATATAAAATTAGTAAAGACAAAGACGAGAAAGTTTGTAAAATTTTGATAGATGAATTTATAAATAAGAAAATTACATTTTTTTATGACTTAAACCAAGATTTACAAATTATTTTTAATAAATAATCTTTCTAAAGTTCTCTTTTCCTTCAGTTTTTCTTTTAATTGTATTTTATTAGTTTTTAATACTACAAATAAGTTTTTAAGTTCAGAATATTCGTCTAGTAGGTTGTAAAGCTCTTCCTGCAGATTTGAAATGTTCTTTTTCATATGAGGGATAATTAAAAACTTCTTTAGTTACATTATTTTAACAAAACATAAAAATTTATTTTTAATGTCCTACGAAGGATCTTAAGGCTTTATTGTTTTCTTTCCAGTGTAGTCTTTTTAAATGAGTTCTACTTTTATTTTGCAATAAAATAACATACTTTGCTAAAAACTTTGAAATGTAAAATTGTCAGACCTTATAAAAGAAGTTTTATAATTTAACGTATGAATATAAAGTTATTTAATTTATTAACATTATAAAATTTTATGTTGACATAAAAAATGGTAAATTTTTTGGAAGCGTTGCAGGTGGTCCAATTTCAAAATATTTATCTTTAAGCGCCGAGTAAACGTCTATTCTTGTGTTAGGATTAAAAATAAAAAATTTTTGTAACAGAGAAATTGTTTCCTCAGAAGCTGCGGAAAACAGTTCTTTTAGATTTATTGGTTCTTTTTCATTAAATTTAATATATCCTGAAAGTTCAGTAATACTAGGATATTCTTCTTCCTTTGGAGTACCAAACACTTTAAATATCAAATTTAACTGTTCCAAATCAGATTCACCAGCAAATAATGGGACTCTCAACATTAGTTCAGCAAAAATACAACCTATAGACCACATGTCTACTGAGAATCCATAAGTTTTTGATCCTAATAATAATTCTGGTGCTCTATACCATCTTGTAACAGCTTGAGATGTCATATTTTTACCAAAAGATCTTGATAACCCGAAATCCGCGATTTTTATGATTCCGTCTCGCGAGACGAGAATGTTATTTGGCTTTAAGTCACGATGAATAATAAATTTTTCATGTAGACAGTAAACACCACTCAAAAGCATTATCATCCAACTTTTTATATCTCCTGGTAGAAATATTAAATTTTTATTTTTTATTATTTGTTCTAAGTCAGTTTCTAAATATTCTAAGACAAGGTGAATATCTTCGTTTTCTATATAAACTTCTTTTAAGTTTATTATGTACTTACTATTGACTTTTTTTAGAGATTTAATTTCTCTTATAGCAGAAATATCAAAACCTAAAGGATGTTTAGTTTTTTTTATTCTTTTAATTGCTACAATTTTGTTATCTGGAGTAAAAGCTTTATAGATTGTAGCGTAAGTACCTTCTCCAATTTTTCTTTCCTTAGTTAACATAATAAGGGACAAAACAAAAGTGAAATTTAATTGAGGAGTGTTGTCTATAAAAAGTAAAAAGTTAATTGTAATATTAAAAAGTGTACACTTGTAACTTATACATTGTTAATATTAAAAATATGATTGTATTGTAATACTAAATAATCTAAAAATTTATACACTTACATTCTATTGCAATTATTAAATTGTAATATTTTAAGTAAGAAATGAATTGTAATGTTTTATTAAGGTAAATGCTTTTTACTAATCTATGAGATAAAGTTTATTTTTCAATATTAAATTTAATAAACAATTTTTTTACCCCAAATGGATGAGATTTTAAATTGGATTTCTATCATTTTAAATGAAGACCTTTCCAATAAAACATTTTATAGTGCTTTAAAAGATGGTACAATTTTATGTAGACTTTTAAATAAAGTTTGTGGCTATAATTTAACGTATAAAAAGTCAAACCAATTATTTGTACAAAGGGAAAATATTTGTGCTTTTATCAATGGACTTAAAAAGTATGGTATTAATGAATATGAATTATTTCAGACGATAGATTTATTTGAAGAAAAAAATTTAAACAGGTAGCTATTTCTCTTTATGCTTTAAGTAGACAATTACAACTCAATAAAATATTCCCTGGTCCTTTTATTGGCCCAAAATTGGCACAGAAACAGAAAATTGAGTTTTCCCAGGAAATTTTAGATAAAAGCAAATATGGTTTTAATTTACAAATGGGATATGATCCTGTTTATGAGAAGATTTGTGAAGATGAGTTAAAAGGATTAAAATAAACAAATATTTGAAATCTTAATTAATATTATACATGTATAAATTTTATTAACAAATATAAGCGTTTTTAATTTATACATATATTGTTCATTAAACAAATATAAGCTTTTTTTAGTACTTATATAAATTGTCTAAGTAATTCTATTTTAAATCTTCTATAATTCATATTTAAATTTTTTTTAAGTACTTATATAAATTGTATAAGTAATATAATTTATATCTTTGAACAATAATACATGTATATTGTTAATATCTTTAAAAACTACCTGTGCTGTTCTATTTTAATTTTATACTTTCTATTGTAAAAAATATTGTTTCGTAAATATCTGCTAATTTATAACCTGTGCAAAACAAAGACAAACTATTGGCTTTATAAAAAATATTACAGAAAATAATACACCTTTTTTTGGGTATAAAAAAAATTTCTTTTTTAAATATCTCGATTTCTCCTGTAAAATCTAAAAAATTAAAAGATTTTCCATTGTCATTTAAACAAATACCAGCTAATTCTATTTTTTTATAATTAATAGATTTTATTAATTTGAGGTCTCCTATTAGCATTTTATGTTTTAACATATAAAAAAGGGATAAATTGTAATTTACAATGAAAAGACAAGACTGTACTATTAAAATGTAAAGTCATAATGTAAAATTACATAATAATAAACTAATATATCTTATATTATGCATAAACAAATATACAATACATTATATTATGCATAAACAAATAAACTAATATATCTTATATTATGCATAAACAAATAAACTAATATATCTTATATTAAATAATATACAATACTAACATAAGATATATTAAATAATATACAATACTAACATAAGATTTATTGCTAATACAATTTTAACATAAGATATATTACTAATACAATTTTAACATAAGATATATTAAATAATACAATTTTAACATAAGATATATTACTATACAATACTTATATATCTTATATTAAATAATATACAATACTAATATAATTACTATATGATATACAATACATTATTTAATTACTAATACAATATTAATATCAATTTACATAAGTTTTTGATAGTTAACTGAATACTTTTCAATCACTACTTTATAAATAAAATTCATCTCTACAGGACATTTAACAATTTCTAATATTTTAGTCTCCTTTTTATTATACAAATGATATCTCGTATTCACTTGATATTCCCATTCCAATCCCAATTTATATGAAAAATACATTTTTACTTTCAAAAATGAGTCATTAGTGTTATTTACTAATAATACCTTTTTATTATATTTAAATATTAGAGTTTTAAGATATTTTATAAGTCTCAATATCTTTTTATGACAATCAAAATCTAATAAACTTTCAAAGTTGTCTATAATTAATAATTCTATATTAGTAAATTTACATTGTCTTACTGAAACAAGTAAATCTCCCAATGACAGGACTATTTTTATTAAAACAGATTCATCAGGATTTAAATATCTTTTAATACTAAAATTAGTAGTACAGAAATACATTGTTTTGTATTTCTTACTTTCTTCAATACAAATAGCACTTTTGCCTGTATTAGAATTACCCACTAATTCTGTCATACCAAAATATTTTAAATTCATTTTCAGGGTAAACTGATGAAATATAATATTACAAATATATGTTATTAATCTATTTATAAGAAAACTATATGTTATTTATCTATTTATTGGAAAACTATATTTATTTATCTATTTATAATATTACTTTATATTATTATATTGATCTATTTATATTTACTTTATAATATATATATTTTATAAATTAATATTATATCTATTGATAATATATATATATATTTTATAAATTATTATATTGATCTATTGATAATATATATATTTTATTAATTATTATATTATATCTATTAATAATATCATTATTAAATTCTATTTTAACATTACTATAAATTCTTAAATAGTAAAACATTCACAAGCTAATGATTTTAGTTTATGCTAGATTTAAAATATTTATAGTAATTTAACCCTTCTTCATTATGACATCTTCTGTAGATAGTATTCCATATATTTTACTCTCTGCATCACTTATAATCCTAATGTACTTAACTGCTTATGGTTCATGTTATGGTATGTCACTTGTAGGAACATCTTCTTCTTTATACTCACATAAAAAGCATGTTTTACCTTTTTCATATATGGCTACTATTTTTGCATCTTCTATATTTTTTGAGACTTTTATTCTAGTTGTTTTAATTTTAGCTAAAATAGATTCTAATTATAAATTAGAAAAGGCCATTTTTCATTCTGCTGCAGCTTTAATATTAGGATTTACCGGGTATGGTGTAGGAATACTAATGGGTAATATAAGTAAAGTAGCATTTAGACAATTGTTTAAAAAACAAAAATTTGGTGTTTATTTATTTATGTTTTATATTTTTGCTGAGATTTTATTTTTAATTGCATTTATGTGTTCAATTGTAATAATCCGTTAAAATAAAATATATATGAAATTAATATTTGTAAAGTATGATGTCTTTATAATATTTCCCTTTCTCAAACAATTATGTTCTACTTCTAAGTATTGTATTTGTACTAACCTATTTTATAACACAAATTTTATTATATATATTTTTTACTAACCTACCTAACCTATTTTATTAAATATATGATATGCTTACTTACCTAACCTATTTTACAATAACCTACCAATATTTAAAAAACATTTATTTTATACTAACCTATTATTTAAAAACATAATTTATACTAACCTATTTATAAAACACATATTTTTTTAAATTACAAATATAATAAAAAAACAATTATTGAATATTAAGCTTTATTATTAAAATATTCGTTTTTTTCTATAAAAAGTTCTTTCCAACTTTCTTTTTCTTTATTCATTCTTTTATTGATAAATCTTCCTAATAAAACAGATTCCCTAAGAAAAATAGGACTACCTACTACCTTACTTAGCCTTTTAAATGTATCTGATATTTTTGGATTATCAATTAAGTTTAATTCATCACAAATAGAATAATATAACTTTAATATTTCTCTATCTGATTCAGCTCTTTCTGCTGTAAAGAAATCTGGAGGTATAACCATTTGTTTATGTTTTTGAAAATTATTAAACAAAAATAAACAAAGCTAAAAAATTTTTATATTACAAAATATATGTTTTAGTATTACAAAGATTTATTAAAAATAATTAACATTATATTGTCTTTTTATTTTAAGATGGAGAAATGTAAAGTGAATTGACATAAGGCTTATATTAAAAAAAACAGTGTATTGATAAATTGACATAAGGCTTATATTATAAAAAACAGTGTATTGATCTATTTTAATAAAAAATCTATTTTTAATAAGAGTCTTAAATCATAATATTTTTACAAATCTTCATAAGTGTAAAACTTTTTTACAAAGTACTTTATTAATATTACCTTTAGAGGTAAATGACTTAAATTAAATAATAACAAGAAATACATTATTATAATGAAAATATGACAGTTATCTTGTAAACTTAAAATCGAAGCAGAAAAGCATTTTCTTTTACACAAGAAGGTTTCACTAATATATATTTGGTAATATTATGGTTACTAGTATAAAGTACACTACTATTTATCTACTAATATATATTTATTTATATGAAGTTTACTACTATTTATCTACTAATATATTACTAATATACATGTACTAGTATATAACTAATATATATTTATTTATATAAAGTTTACTACTATTTATCTACTAGTATATAACTAATATAGAGTTTATGCTAAATTAAAAAATGATATTAATTTTATTATAAAATTTAAATTCAAATTACAAATTTATTTTTAAAAAACACTTTGCCGGAATATTTTTCAAATTAATTTTTTACATTTGTTTAATTTTGGGGTTATTTTCTTTTATATGAAACTTTATATATTTTTTTACCCCTAAAAATGAATTTAGAAATGTCAAGAATTTACACTGACCTTATAGAAGAAGTTCTTACAAAACTAGAAATAGAAGGTGAACCAGAAGGAATTGGAAGAAATCTAATTTTTGATTTACAAAAGGTTGGAGGAAGAATATTAGAGAATGGTTTGATAATCCAAAAAAAGAAGAAAAAATATCTACAGAGGATATTATTATTAAAGACTCAAGTAGTACAGATATTTATATTTCCTCTGATGAAGAATATGAATTAATGGAAAATACTAATAATTTTATGATGTGTATGTACGTAAAAGTCTCTAGGACTAAATGTAAATATAAATGTAATTTTAAACAAGGATTTGTGAATTTAGGAAATGTGGATTTTGCATTTTCTAGTGCACAGGGGGAATTAGAGTGGTAAAGTTAATGAGTCTTTATTTCAAATAAAAAATATTATTGTAATATTAAATATATTGATTATAATTAAATATTATTGTAATTTTATAGCTTAGATACAATTCTCGAATACTACAAATATTCATTACAATTCTTTGATTTTTACAAAAATGTTTTTTTTATACCCGGTCACGTAATAGTCATAATAAGAACTTTTTAGTAAAATTAAATCATTTACAACGATAAAATGTATTTCTAAATTAAACTACTTCTTTTACTAACATTAATAACGTATAATTGTAATTATAATAAATAGTACAATACACAAATTATATTATTAAACTATAATATACAAATAATACAATTCTTTACTTTAAATTTCTAGTGAATAACCCCCTATGGGTATAAAACAATTATCTACTGTATTAAAAGAAAACTGTAAAAAGGCTATAAAGGAAAAACCAATAGGTGCCTATGCTTTTAAAAAAGTAGCTATTGATATTTCAAATTTTATTTATCAATTTTTAATAGCTGTTAGATCAGGTGGAAATACTTTAGGTTATGGTGACACTACCACTTCACACCTAGTAGGAATGTTTTATAGAACTTTAAGAATCGTGGAATCGGGGGTCATTCCAATATTTATATTTGATGGAAAACCACCTGAACTAAAAATGTACGAATTAAAAAAAAGAAGTGAAAGACGAGACAAAGCTGAAGAAGATCTAAAAATTGCTAAGGATATTGAAGATAAATTAGAAATAGAAAAACATACTAAACGTAAAACAAAAGTGAATGAAGAACATGTTAATGATTGTAAAAAGCTTTTGGAATTAATGGGTATACCATTTTTAACTGCACCCAGTGAGGCAGAAGCTTTCTGTGCGTATCTTTGTAAAAATAAATTTGTTTATGCTGTCGCTACGGAAGATATGGATACTTTACCGTTTGGCGCACCAATACTTTTACGAGGGTTTGCTCCAGCAGCTGTAAAAAAGACGGCTGTCACTGAATACAATTTAAATTTATGCTTAGAAGAATTAGACATGTCACATTCTCAATTCATTGATTTATGCATTTTACTAGGTTGTGATTACACAGAACCAGGGAAGGGTATTGGACCTAAAAAGGGAGTGTCTTTAATTAAAAAACATAAAAAAATAGAAAATATTTTTATGAATGAAAATATTCCAATAAGTGAAACATTCTATTTTGAAAAAGCAAGGGAAATGTTTAATGAATTATCAAATATACAGGTAGAGGTAAACCCATCTGATTTGTCTATAAAATGGGATACTATTAATTTAGAAAAAATTAAACAATTTCTAGTAAATGAAAAAGATTTTGATGAGAAAAGAGTCGTAAATGGTGTAGAATTATTGTTAAGTTGTAAAAATAAATCAAAACAGTCATCTTTAGATAAATTTATAAAAAAGAAGTAGATTATAATTGAAAAATATTAATTAATAGAAATTATATTAGTTAAAAATAATATATTAGTTCTTTTGTACTAAGTTACTTTATAAAAATAATATATTAGTTCTTTTGTACTGAGTTACTTTATAAAAATAATATATTAGTTCTTTTGTACTAAGTTACTTTATAAGCCGAAAATCAGTATTGACTTATTAAATTAATCAGCATTTAGATAATTATTAATTATTTTAGAATGACTTATTAAATTAATTAACATTTTAGATAATTGAAAAATCAACTAGCATTCGCTTTATAATAAAATTCTTTTATTTAGTAGACTTTTTAAATAATTTGGTTTATCAGGTAAATTAATAAACTTTCTTAAACAAGTCACATTTATTAAAAGTAATCCTTGATTTGATAAAAGATTAAAATCTAATAATTCACAATAAGCTAAAAAAATTTCATCATCAGAACATTTTTTTAGTTCTTTGCAATTTGTTACAAATTTTCTAAATTCTTTTACTACGTTTGTAAAATAGACTTTTTCTATAGTAGATATTAGTAAAATAACTAAATGAGTAGTATTAAACATTTTCAAAATTGACTCAAGAGTTAATTTATCAAGATCAACTCTTAACCTATTGAATTCGTAAATTAAATGACACAAGTCTTTGTTAATTTCAAATTGTAAACTTAAGCTTTCAATAAAAGTTTTAGAAAACATTTTTTCAACAAATAAATTATCTTTAAATTGTAAACTAATATCTTCTCCAGATAAAAGAGCAGAAATCATCTTTAAACTGTATTGTCTACTTGCTTAGTTTTAAACTTAGAATTTTCCTGAATAGCGGTACTTCTTACAGTCTTTTTTTTGTTATGATTTTTTAAGGCTTCTTTATAAACAAGATATTTGTAAAGCGAAATATATTCAAAAAAATCAAATCCTCGTATTAAAAAAACTGTATTCGAAAATCTGGACTTGACTCGCCTTTCCATGTTGTCTATCGCAGATGTACTTTGAGAATAAAAAATTAATTTACATTTTTTTTCGTTTGAAAGTTCTAAATAATAATATAAAAGGGTATTATTGCTAAGAGAGGAATTACCATCAAGTCTAATAAAAACTATAGTATTATTTTTTATTGATTTTTTACTTTGTACATCTTCTATATTCCATTTTTTATTTTTATACAGAGCTTTTAAATTATCAACTATATTTTCAATTATTAGTTTATCAGGAGAAATTAACAATACGTTGTCATTGGTTTTACAACAATTAGTAATTTGTTCTATTTCTTTTTTATAAAGCGATGAGATGAAATTTATCATAGGGTAATATTTAAAAGAAATAATAATTGTTAAATTCGTTTTTACAATGTACTTTATATATATTAATTGTTAATTTGTTATTTACAATTTACTTTATATATTAATTGTTAATTTGTTATTTACAATTTACTTTATATATTAATTGTTAAATTTGTTATTTACAATTTACTTTAGAAAAAGTAAAAATCATTAGTCAATTAATTTGTTGTTTTTTGAAACGTTCTATTTTTTAATTTTAAAAATATAAATAAAAAAGCCCTTGCATGAATACAGAAGATTCAAATTTATGGTTAAAAAAATTAATAAATACTAAGAATTTTGATTCCTGGGTTGCAGTTTCATTTCTTTATAGATATCCCACAGTAGGTATTCACGAATACATTTGTAAAAAATTGAAATACACAAGAAATATTACTATCACAATTCCTCAATTGATACATGTATTTTTATACCATTCTGATTCTGAAGTGAGTAAACCCATTTACAATCTTCTAAAATATAGATCAAGTAAATCAAGAAAGTTTTTTCTTTCTTTATATTTTTATTTAAAAAGTTCTATTGAACTTTTAGAAAGCAAGAAATCAATATTTTGTTATTTTTTGATATGTGATTTATTTAAAGAAGAAAGCCGTTTTACAAATAGAAATAATAAGATTTTATTGGCACAGTTAAAATATAAACGAAGATTTTATAAGACACCAGTTATTACTAAAGACAAGAAGTGTATGCCAAATTTTGATGGTATTTTTTATGTTTTTTAAGATCTGTGATGTGGGTTTGTGATTTAAAAATGTTTAAAACAATAAGAGAATATGAAAAAATATTTCAACAGACTAAAAATATTGTAAAAATCAATTTTACTCCGAATCTTAGTACTGGAAAGGCATTTTCATCAGATTCTATTAGATCGAGTATAACATTTATTGAATCATTGGTAGACATTTCGTATAGGCTTAATAAATTGCCTAAAAATTTAAAACAAAAAGGATTAGAGATGGAACTTAAACTGTTAAATTGTAATTTACCTGGGAGAATTACTTTACCATTTTTTACTATGAAATATGTACTTACAATTAGAATTGATTTATCTAACACTTTAAATTCAGCAGAAAATTCACCATTTGTTATTGTAATGGAAGTAGCAAATGAAACAACATCTTGTAATTTTATGAACGGGAAAAATGCGTCTTTTTTGATGCAGCAATTAAATGCTGTTTCTGGGTTGACATATATTTCGGATACAACAAATATTAAAGATAATGTTTTGGTATCTCTTGAACAAATTTTGGATGTTGATAGATTATCTTTAGAAAGTGACAATGATACAATTAGAAAGAACGTAAATAGTAAAATTGAAAAAATCAATAAAAAAAGAAAAGAAAAAGATAAGAAGACGAGAAGAAATATTTTATCAATAGAAAATACAAAAAAAAATGATAATTTGGATATGACTACAATATTTTTTGATTCTAAAGCAAGAGATATATCTCAAGAACCTCATGAACAAGGAAGTAAAGAGCCTAAAAATGAATGGGAAATTGTTGAGGATCGTATAAAAGAAAATTCTAAGTATAAAAATTTACGGGGTTGGCATTTGGTTAGCATGATTGTTAAGACTGGTTGTAGTCTTAAGCAAGAAATTATTGCCTATCAAATCTTGTCAATTATGCAACAAATTTGGCATGAAGAAAATAAGGATATTTGGATTAAAGTTTACCAGATTTATTTTGTCAATAATAATGCTGGTCTTGTTGAGACAGTAAAAGATGCATATTCAATTCATAAAATTAAAGAGATTGGTAAACAAGAAAACAAAAATTTTAGTCTTAAGACTTATTTTATTGATAAATTTGGAAATAATACTGAAGAGTATAAAATTGCTACACATAACTTTCTAACTTCTCTTGTAGGTTATTCTTTAGCTTGTTACTTATTACAAATTAAGGATAGACATAATGGTAATATTTTATTAGATTCTGAAGGACATATTATTCATGTTGACTTTGGTTTTATATTAGGGGATCATCCAGGGTTTTATTGTGTAGAAGTTGCTCCATTTAAATTTAGTTATGAATATGAAGAACTTCTTAAAGATTTGACAGAAGATTTTAAAATTTTATTTTTAGAGGGTTTTTGTGCATTAAGAAAACATAGTGAAAGACTTTGTAGAATACTAGAAATACTATCTGAAAATAGTGATATTAAATGTGTCAATAAAAAGACATTAAATGGATTTAAGGATAGATTAAAATTAGAAATGAGTGATAAAGAAATAGAGGCATATGTTTTATTTTTAATAAATAAAAGCCTAAACAGTATGGGTACAGGATTATACGACTCTTATCAATATTTTTCTAATGGTATTTATAAATTTATTCATTTGGTATGTATAATTTACCAATTGTATACTTTTAATTTATAAATTTTCATCTACTTTGATGACATGACACCATTCAGGTATTTCTCCAAAGTCAGTGCAATAAATAGTTTTCATTGCTTTATCATCCATTCCTAAAAATATGATCCCGCCATCGACATCAAAAGTATTTATAGGAGCACTGAAATGAATTTTATCAAAAATTGTACCATTAGAATAGACACATAATTCGTTTTGATCAATACTTATGATTGACTTTCCTACCATTTTAACTTTTCTAACTTCTTTATCATGTTTATAACTAGAGAGTTCATTTTTAGATCTTAAATCATAAAATTTGACAGTTCCGTCGTAAGAACCTGTTGCAAAATTAATACCATTTTCAGAAAATGTAAATTGTGAAAAATTATCTGTATATTTCATACTACTGACAATACAAGGGTCTCTTTGATCAATAAACTCAATCATATTATTACCACAATACCCAATAAGACCATGCTTAGTATTTATATCTGCAGACATTACAACTTCTAAACTTGTATTATAAGAATCATTAAATTTACCACCTATAAGATCAAATCTAAATATTTCTGAAGACTTACCACAAGCCAATAATTCGCCATTGAATTTATTTAGTTTTAAATCATAGCACATTTTAGGCATTCTAATTTTTTCATGCATACCATATTTAACATGAAATTCAACATATCTATCTACTCGAAGAAGTGCAAGTTTTTCACAATTTTTATCTATTGAAATAATTTTTAGAGGTTCTGCTTCTAAATGTCTATTACTTTTCTGTGCAATATTTATAAGATCATGTATTTTAACAGAGGGTTTATAAGTACCAATAGATGCTAAAAAATTACCACTTTCTGATATACTCATATCTAGACATGCCACAGGATAATCGAAATTTTTAATTATTTTAGTTTCTTTAAATTTCATAAAAAGGGTTTAGATCTTTTAAATAAATTTTACCAATAACTCTATATTACTCATATTTATGTTATTAAATAACTGTGTTATTAATACTTATGTTATTAATTAACTTTGTATTTTACTAATGACTGTGTTATTAATACATCTGTTATTAATAAATGTATTTTAAATATTTATATTATTAATAACTGTATATTAAATAATTGTATATTAAATTACTACTTTATTTATTTCATTTCTCCATGTTACATATTTTATTTAGTAATAATTTGTATTTCTGTGGACAAAAAGGTATTTTTTATTCAAAAATGACATTACACGAATATTATTTTTTTTTAATTCTTTATGATATTTAAGTCTACAAGATTTTCTATCTTTAGATTTAAATAATTCAGAAATTAAAGTAAATTCCAAACCACACAAAGACAGTGCTTCAAAGAAGTATTCTGTTTCCTGTCTAGACCATCTACTTGATCTCCTTTTTTTTGTGCAATATGTAGCTGATGTAACTAAATTTGTATCTTCTACAACTTCCATATCCTCCTTTTTATTTAGATTAATAAACATCTCGTTGTCATCTAAAAATATTTCTCCATTTACAATTTTCAAAACATCATCTTCTTTGTCTTGTACTTTTCTTATTTCTATTGATTTTTTTTTAATTTTTTCTGTTTCTTTAAAATTTGAATTATTGAGATAAAAAAGTAGCTTTTTTTCCATTGTGAAATTAGAGGGTATTAAAAATATTTTTGTTATATTAAATTTGTATAAAAGAACTGTATTATATTCTATTTGTATAAGATATTAGTGTTATATTTAATTTGTATTATATATAATATATATAAAAGAACTGTATTATACTATATATGTTATAAAATATTTAGTGTTATATTTATATGTATAATAGATTTATATTATACTTGTATTAATTTTTGTAATTAAATTGTATATAGAATATATTTTTATTATATTTAATGTAATACAAGTATATTAAACATATTAAATGTAATATAAGTATATTTTAAACCTTCTAGCTATAACAATACATATGTACTAAAGTATTTCAAAATTAAACTTAAATAAATGCTAACACCATTTAATAAATTTTTATTTTTAATATAACTTTATTTAAATTAATTTTACATATCTTTTATTTATAATTAATAAAATCTTTATCATTTTCCAATATCTTATTTATCTCTTCTGGATCTTGTAATAACATCACCTTACTAGTGTAGTCTTTAAATCTAATAATCCCCAATACTTTAAACTTTTGTAACAAATCTATAAAATCAAAAAACCCAATAAAAGACAAAGAATGACTTTTACAAATCCAATCAAAACTCTTATAAATCTCATCTGGTGAAAAATCTGAAATATTACAAAGTACAGAAAGTAAAACCTTTTGATATTTGCTTAAACAAGGTAATATCTTGTATGTTAAAGGTTTTACAGATTCATTAATTTGCAAAGATAAAGCTTTTGAATTCTGAATATTATCAATCAAATTAAAAGCTTTTCTTACATCTCCGCAAATTGAAGCAACTCGTCTTGAAATCAACTCAACGTCAAGAACACTTTTATTATTATATTTATTTGTAATAATCTTTTTTAATTTACTGTGCGTGTATGGCTTGAAATCCACCCTATTTTTACCAATACGACTACAAACTTTAGATTCAAAATGTTTTTCAGGTAGATTCATAGTATTAGAAATACAAATTAATAACAATTTGATATTGTCTAGATAAATAAAATCAGTTACGTTATAAAAATAATCTTGTTTTTTTGTAGTAAGTAAATCTATTTCATCTATAACGAGAATATGTGGTGTATTGCAATCCAAGAAATGTTTTCTGATAGAAAATAAAAAATTTTTACAATAATTTTTTTCACAAGGTATTTTATTGTAAATTTCTTTGTATAAAATAGCTTTTTGTTTTAAATGTCCTGCGTTGATGTACATATATTCTATATTGTGATTTTTTAGTACTTCTTTGATTGTATGTGTTTTACCAGAACCAGGTACACCACTTATGAAAATTGTAGAACTATTTCCGTCTTGTATAAATTTTTTTAATTTTAAGTCTAACGTTTTAAATTCTTGCTCTCTACCGGTAACTGTCATAATTTTAAAGGGGTGTGTAAATAAAATGAATAGAGATATTAGTTAAAAGTAAAAATTAATACAATTAATACTATTATGTAATACATATCAAAAGTATTTACATAGATCAAAAGTATATAAATGGTAATATTAACTTAGAACTATTATGTGTTTAATTAAAATTTGATACATAATGAAAACCTTCCAACATTAAGCAAACATTTTAAGGATAACAATCAATGTATGTTATTAGACTATATTTTTACCCGTATTGTAAACAGTATTAATTAAATATATCAATCTATATTAGTTTTTAGACCATAAACAATCAAAATAATACAAGTTAATTTTTATGAGAACATAACAAATTCTGTAAATTATAGTATGGTAAAAAAGATAATCTTCTTAATAATAATAATTAATAGTTTATTGATTAATTCTTATTGGAGAAACTTCAGCTATTGAATAGAACACGCTATGTTTTACTTATATTTTCTTTCTTCGTCATCACCATTCTTCATCGACTAACTTATTTATATTCTCAGCTGATTAACTACTATACTCATTAATTTTCTGCAAAGAAAACTCCCCTTTCCTCAATCTTAACTTTTGCGCATTATTGAGCGCCAGCATACTATTAGAGCATTGCTACATAGGAGAATAGTTTCTACCCCGTAAGGATAATTTACAGAGCCGACAACTGATAGAGTATGCTCTATCAGACCAGAGTTTTACTAGGACTTGTGGTCGGGATAAGCGGTATGAGTCTAATTACCCTGGTGGATTTTCACCACCCCACGCGAAATGCTAGAGCTTCACCTTCCCTGTGGGTCTTCAGATGGAATTTCTTACTATAGGTCTTTAAATAGGACCTACAAATGTTTTTCTCAACTACGGCAATTGTAGTGCCGACCTACAAGGAAGTATGCCTCCTTCTACCTTATAGGACATTTACAACCCTTAGTCGACGCTTACGATATGACTTACCGGCAATTATTTATTGACATTTGCATTGTCAATGCTTGCATTTTTATACAAACAATTCGGCACCGCTGGGATTCGAACCCAGGACCCCTGAGCATGAGGCTAGCATCACGACGACTGAGCTTTCGGTTCCTATTTTATGTCTAAATCTTTATATATTTTATTTAAACTTAAACATTTTCAAGTACATTATTGCTTGAGCAAAACTTGCATTACTTTGATTTACGAATTGTTCAATTTTACAGGACATTTTTCTGCTGCATTATTTGTTTTATTCCTTAAAGTTCTATAATAAAACATGCCTTTTTACTTTACAATGTTCTTGTTTTCGACAACCAATTTATCACTTTATAAACATGTAAAATATCAACTGCAGAGGTTGTTAATGTGCATAAATTTTTTTATGTATGTCCATGAATGATGTAAATCTGCATAACTTTACTAAATGATAGCTTAAAAATCCCATCCATCATTACGCGTAACCCTTCGTAAAAATTCAATATCACATAATATAATCCATTTATCTCCTTGTAATTCTCTTGTGAGCAAAAAGTTAATACCCCCAGGTAATTTAAACTTGACTGAATTGAGTATACCGGTAAATGGCATGACGTATGACTTCCACCTTTATAGAGGCTTTTATATTATCAAATGACACAATTCTAGCAAATGTGTCACTACCAAATTTACACTTTTCACACAACGTTATGACGATATCAGTATAAAGTTCATCAGTTGATAAAAATGGCAATTTCATCATTTTCTTATGTATAATGATTTTTACTGTAGATTTTAAAATAACATCAAAATCATGATTATACATATGATACCTGTTAATTTGAACAAGGTTAACTAAAGATTGTTGATCTTGCTTTATACAATGTATATGAGCATTTTAAATATATTTTGTCATTGTTGATTTAACCTTAACACCTTTAGACAAAATTGTTTATGGCTGGAATTTCGATTTTTAATGATGAAAATACTTAATTAGGTATTTAAGCTTTAAAATAATCTAGAAAATAGTGTACGTTTTGGGAAGGTAAATTAAATTTTAATTAACCCTTTTAATGGTACTAATCTTTATTATTTTAGGTCCAGTTTTTTTAATTAAGAATAAAATAAGTTACGAATCATCTAATTGTAGTTTGACATTATTTGTTAACAAACAAAATTGTGAGTCACTAAAAGAAAAGTCTAAAAAAGAAGATTTTGTAAAAAATAATGTAGTTAAAAATCAAGACGATTTTTTAATTGATTATAATAATTTTCGTAGTATGTTACAAGAAAAAGAATACGACATGCTTAGTTTCTTAATAGACGAATGTTTAAAAGACAAGACTGATATTTTTTGTGCGTTATTAAGTAAAGTTGAGTCTGGATACAAGTTGTTAAATAGTATGAAACGCGATAGAAGGTCAATAAAGAGGCAAAAGAATGATATTATTAACCTTTCAAAAGAGGAAAGAAAAAAATTTTTTAAAATGCAAAAATCACTCCATAAAAGGTTTGAAAATCTAAAAAATGTTAAAAAAATATTTTTAAAAGATATTTCTTTTCAATTAAATATTCATATCAAAAACAGTAAACTGTTTTTTTACATTTTTATTTTCGATTTTATTATTGAGATTATTGATTTTATGATAATTAAATTAAGTATTACTAACATAGAATTGTATCATGTTTTAGCTTTAGAGCATTTGGAATTAAAAGGAAAAAATTTAGTAGATATTGTTTACACTATTGATTTGCCGAATATTATTTCAATGCTTACAGAATGCATCTTACATGAAATACCTAGAGACAATTTAGAATTTTATAATTTGGAAAAAAACATGAAAATCGTAAATTCTATTCTAACAAGATTCTACAAAAATTTTGATAAATTTTTGAAATTTTATGACACAATACTTTTTAATTTAAGAAAAATTATTCATGATACAATTGTTAAAAATTATTGTAACAAAAAATGTAAATAAATTGTTTTGAACTACATTTTAAGTATCTTAAAAAAGTTATGTTTTTTAGATTTTGATTATAATGAACATATTTTTTTTTATCATTGTTATTTTGACTCTTCCTTAGTTTACTTCATATGCTCTAATTAAAAATACCAGTTCCCTTAGTTTTCCATCGAACTTACTTTCCAATGACTTTATATTTTCAAAGCCGTTATCACCTGCTTTAAGTCTATTATAAAAGTCAAAAAAGATGTTTTTATTGTCTCTTTTACAGTTAAAGTACAAATGTGCACTTTTTACTAGAAGAGACTTATTTTGTACAAATTCTTAATGATTTTAGATTTTAACCCACTTATGTCTTAAAAATACATTTTTTCTGTTTTACACTTATAAATTTGTCCTAGTTCGTACGCTAATAGATTTTATTTTCTCATTTTTTTTGTAACCACACACATAGATTTTATAGATCTTTCACACTTACTTTTATTAAATTTATCTTCTTGTTAACCATATCTAGTACAAAAATCAAAGTCATTATTTGAGTTTTTATGTCTGTTTACAATTTTTAGCTTTTTCATTTGTTCATATTTCTTATTCTTTAAGGTTTTAGAACATTTTTATACTTAGTTCCAGTAAATACATCTTACATTTTTATTATGATTTTTAGTATATTCAAAATATATTATAAAGTTAAATCTTGTTGCCAGTGATCCATTGTTATTAATTTATTAAAATAGTGAGGACACTTAAGTTTCTTACTTAAGATAATTTTTTTTTGTTGTGATATTGTTTTTCTTAAGCCGCAGCAAAGATTATTTTACAGAGAAACAAGATTCATTTATCGTTTTGTATAAATTTTCGTGTTTAATCTTGTTTTTTATTTTGTTAAATAAATAACTTGGTTTAAAAGACCAGTCGTCTTTACTAAAATTTACACTTTTATAGTTGTATTTCTCCATTGCACATTTGAAAATTGTAGGTGAAGTATACTTTCTATTTCGTCGATTTTAAAATGGCTTTTTGCCTTTAAATGCTTTTCACCTGTTTTAGATATTATAGAGTTCAAAACTACATGCCATATATTACTTCTTTATTGACATCAAGCTGAGCCCATCTCTTATCTATTTAGGAGTGGCTTTTTTTACAGCATGGTTGTTGATAAATATTATATAGTACTAGTATCTACCTAATTTATCTATCAAAGTTTTTTCTTCATGATCCAGTTCCCCATATAATTTTTCAGTGGCGTTAACACGTGTTTATTTATGTCTTTAGTTAAATTATATTTTACATATTTTAGTAAATAATTCTGTTTTTACCTTATTTACGTTTCTTTGTGATTTTTAGATACTTATAACAATGTGTCCTTGAATTATTTCTTTTATTATAAAAATTGAGATGGTTTTTTTAATTAATTCTCTTAGCTATTTTGTTCTTTAACATAATGTTGTGATTTTAAATGCATAGTTTTAAAAATAATAATTTACTATATATGTCTTTTACTTAATATTAATACAAAATTTTAATTTTTTATAGATGTACAACATATATTGTCTTTAATTTTGCTATGGTAAAGTGATAAATGAGTTTTACAATTTTTTAATTATAAAGTCCTAAGATACTAAAATATTTAAAAATGTTTATTTTAATTAACATCAATTATATTATATATTTGAAATTAATAAAAAATATATTGTCATTAAGGTACTAACAAAAATTTAGTCCATTAATTCTGTCTATTTAAATCCGTATTTTTTTTAGTTTTTACATTTAGTATGTTTCATTGTAATTTGAAATTGAAATGTTAGATTTTAAAATTATATATTTAATTTTTATAATATCATTCTAAAGCTTTTACCCAAGGATATTTTTTATTCTATATTAAAATAATTTATAAATATTAATATTTTATCTAAAATAACCTATTAATCAAAAAAATATATAATTTTTTATTAAAACAAAACAACATGAAACGTGTTTTATTTTAAAACAATTTTAACTATTTAATTAAAATAAAACATAGAAATAAAGTTATGTTATTAGAATCTTTTTTGGAAGTAATAAGAAAGATGAACTTAGATGCATACATAAATCCAATTACAGACGAACATTTTAATGAATTAATAGGGCCTAGTGATCAGAGAGTTCAAGAGCTCACAGGGTATAAAGGAACTTATGGTACAGCTATTACAGGAATAAGTAATGCATTTTTTACGTCTTACCAATTTTTAGATAAAGCTAAGTCGGAAGTAAAAAATTATGAAGTTATTGACGAATCTTCCGATGCAATGCGTAATTGGATTACGTCAAAAGGTATTAAACGAATTGGTATATGTTCCAAATTAGTACCTACAAAACATTTTAAAAAATTGTATTCTGAATTTAAAGCCGCAGGGGCACAACTTATTTCGTTTGACGACGATTTATTTGATACTGTATGGAAAACACGGCCTAAAAAAATTTTTAATACTATTTTTAATTTGCAAAATTACAAATTATCCAAATTTATAGATCCAAATTACATTAAACAATTCGTAGAGTTCAAAGTTAGCGATAAAAAAAAATATAATTTGAATACAATAATACCGGGCCGACGTTATAATAAAAAAATTAAGAAGTTGCAAGCTAATTTAAAAAAAGATGAAGGATTTGTAATATCAAATTTAGCAACTATAGCTTGGCTTACTAACTTGAGAGGAAGCGATTTGAAATACTCGGGATTATTTTATTCCTTTGCGTATTTGACTAAAAAAAAATTTATATTATTTTTAGGAAATCAAGTAAATCTAAAAGGAATTACTACACAAAAATATGAAGAATTTTACGATTATCTTAAAGAAATAAAAGAAAAAAAAGTTTACATATCAGATAATACTAGTTTTTATATTTATAGTCTTTTAAAAAATCCTGAATATTCTGATTTAGTTGAAAGAGCAGAATATCAAACGAATCAAATTGAAACTTTTGGTTTTAAAATGTCAGGTGTTGCAGATGCAGTTTCAATGATTCAATTATTTACATGGTTAGAAAATTCAGATAAAGATCACACTGAGATAGAAATTAGAGACAAATTGTTGTCTTTAAAATCAAAACATGAAGGTTATTATTCAGAAAGCTTCGAACCGCTTATTGCGTCAGGTATCAATTCAAGTAAAATTTACCACCAAGCTACAGATAAAATACATACTAAAGATGAGATTTTACTTATTGACGTTGGTAGCCATTATATGTATGGTACAACAGATATAACAAGGACAGTATGTCTCGGAAAGCCATCCCCTGACATGATACGTTTTTATACTATTACGTTGAAATCTCTAATAAGAGCTAAATACATAAAAAAAAGTGCTATAAAAGGGAAGGAATTAGATGAAGCATTAAGATATAATTTTATAAAAATTGGTAAAGATTTTATTACTTCTTCTGGGCACGGTGTGGGGTTTTTTACTTATGTTCACGAAAGTTTTCCCAAATTGAGTTATGAAGATGACGTATTAGCATTAAAAAATGTTTTTACGTTGGAACCTTTCTATAGAGATTCTAATCTTGGCATAAGACTTGAAGATCTAGTATTACTAAATAAAAAAAATGGGTTTGTTTTGCAAACTAATTTAAGTTTTGTACCATATCAACTTAATTTGATTGATAACAATATGCTGACGGAGGTAGAAAGAAAGCAAGTAAATTTATACAGTAGAAAAATGAGAGAATTTTTGTCTCCGCTTTTCAAAGAAAACACAAAAGAGTATGCATTTTTAATAAAAAATACCGAAGAGCTGCCATTTGTCGAACAAACTAAAGACGTTACAGGCAATATTTATAGTGTCAATTCATCAGTTCAAAAATAAATTAATTATATTAAATAGGTAAAATTTAATCGCACAAAACTAAAAGCATGCGATGTTTATTGCAACAGTTTTACAAGTATACCTTAAATAATTCGATCTTATAAATTATAGCTATAACAGAATAATAGCATTTTTTAAGTAGCTTACAATATAGCATTTTATTTAACAAGTCAAAAAAATTAATATGTTTAAAACAACTAGCTTTAAATAATTTGTTAATTTTTTAGAAAGTTGAAACTGAATATTAAAATATAAAATTTTATTTTGTATTAAATTATTTGTTTAGTTAATAATAGCTGATAGATATTCTGTGCATTGGAATATCTAATTAATATTCTCTGTCTATTTTTTTATGTATTAGAGAAGTAAGTCAAAAATAAAAATACATTTGTATTTTCTAATTGACAATGTTTTTTAAAGGAATTTCTCATGCTTTTTAATAAATTGTATAGCAAATTGAATGCTTTTACTTTAAACTTAACTTATTTAGTAGTGAATTGCAACGGTTAATTTTTTAAATCCCTTGTTTAAATGATTAAAACGTTAAATTTTCCCAATAAGTTGTTGTGTCTTGATTTTAACAGTAATTTTTTACTAATAGGAGATAACAAAGGATTTTTATATAAAATAAATATTAAAGATAATTTTCAAAATACAACTAAAATTGACAAGTTGTTTTCTTGTGATAGTCCAATATCAAATGTAAAGATATTTCATACTGATATTTATTATACAACATGGGATGGGGTTATATATAAAAATGACAATAGTAAATTGGTTCATTCTGGTATAATAAAATCTATGATTATTCATAATAATTTGATTTATATTTCAATTGATCTTTTTGTATTTGTTTTAGATTTAGATCTTAACATTACTAGAAAAATAGACGTACCACATAAAGTTTTATGCTTTTGTTCAGTAGAAAAATACGTTTTTTGTGGTCTTAATTTACCAAATTTAATTATATTAGATAACAAAAAAATATTAAAAAATGTAAGTTTAAATCATGACACTGCGATTTTAGCAATAAGATTAATAAAAAATGATATTTTTACAGGATCTGTAGATGGATCTATACAAGTGTATGATAAAAATAATATTACAAGTCATAAAAAGACATTAGTCGAAAAATCAAAAAAATGGATTCGCGCAATTTTTGATGAAAAACTATATTCTCGTGGTAATGAGGTAATTTACAATGGTAAAATTATATTTGAACATCAAGATGAAGTTATGGATGCGATAAAATTAAAAGATTGTATATTTTCGATAGGTCTTGACTGTAGATTAAATATTTATATGGAAGAGACTGTACTAGATCAAGAACTGGAAGAGATTGAGTTATTAAATAAAATGTTTTAAATCATACAAATTTTTTAATAAAATAACTAGATGGTTAAAACATTTTTTTAAGCTCATATTTTTTACATAAAAATTTGAAATTTTGTTCAAGATTTAAAAATAATAAAAATTAGTATTTGAACTTTACCGAATTACGATGTATGCAATATATCGTAAATATTTTTACTGAGTAAGCTGTTTCAATTTTATTTATTGTTAACCAAATAAATCCTAAAAAAAATACAGTTTGTTAATTTTTTTTAAATATTCTAAATTAATACAAAGAACTTATTTTACGGATTAATTTACTATATTGTTAATTTATTTGTAAAAAATTAACTTTTAGTGCCAAAAAAAGTACTAAAGTTAATCTTATGAATTTTATTTTTAAAATTTTATCAATTTATTTGTAAAAAATTATTTTTTTTTACTTAAAAAGTGACAAAAATGCCCTTACATGATATTTTTATGTAATTTATTAAAATGTGCAGAATATTCTGATGAAAAAAAGCAATCAAACAATTTATTTTCCTATTTCGATTTCTCAGACATTGCTGTGAGTACTCAACAGACTAATGATACTTTAAATTTAAAAAATTTTCAAGAAGATAAAAAACCTTCAAGGTCAAATGATTTTTGCAAAGACCAATACCTATATGAAAAGTTAAACTCTTTAAAATCCTTTGATACGTTAGACAAATCTTTTTTTACAGATAATTCTGAACAATCACTTAACAAACAAAAAAAAGATTTTGAAGCTTTTAAAATCCAGGTTGAAGACTTTAAAGATAAACTACGTGTATTTGAAAATGAATATTTTTTGTCCGTTACTCTAAGAAACGTAAAATTAATATTAATAAAAAAAACAAAATTATTATCAGAAATGCTCGTTTTAGTATCTACGGCCTGTTTAAAACTTTAAAAAGAACTAAAAAGTATTCCTTTGAACTTATTAAAAACAAAATTACTGCTTCCAATACAAGTTTAGATTATAAAGAAGTTTATTTTACTGCATTAGATTTGATAATTAAGACTATCAAGTATTTAATTGTAGAAACTAATTATGAACATATAAATCTAAGATATGATCATTTGTTATTTAAACTTGTTTCATATGAAAAAAGGATATTAGCAATTATGGACAATATACCTCTACTACTTTTTTTAAGAACACTTATGATTGTTATTTTATCTGATCCTTTGCTTACTTTTAAGGAAAAAAAATATTTATTTCGTAATTTTTTAGTAATTGAAAAAAATTTAACGTATTTTTATGAATATCAACATATCGTTTGTGAAAAATTAAAATATCAAACGAATAAGATATTCATAGCTATTCAAGAATCTATGCTTATGACAATGGAAAATAATGAAAGTAAAATTAGTAATACTACTATTGAAGAAGATGATAAAGTATAAATTAAGTTTTATTTAAAATTTTTTTTATAATTTCTGTACTACGCACAATTGATGCAAATTATAAACGTTTTATTTTATTTCCAAAGTTAAATATTTAAATTTTATATAAATTGAGAGATGTAATAAAAAATTTTTTACTCGTACCTATTAGTATTTTTTAACCAAAAAAATTATAACAATCGAACACAGCTATGTTATGTTAAAGAAACGTATTACTTTTTGTTAGTTTAAAAAATTAAATATTATTTTTTGTTCAGTTATTAGTTTAAACTATAATCTTTTAATAACATATAGTATATTTACTATCATATTGATGTAAGAATTATTATGAAGAGTACATTAGTACTGTAAAATAACATTTATTTTATATCTTTATAAAAACACTTTTTTTAATATAAAACTAATTTTTGATTGAGTCTTTAAAAATTACTAATTAGGTTTGTTTAATAAATTTAGTATTACAAAATGCTATTCTAAATTTTTTATAATTATTAAGACAAGCTAAAACAATAGTAGATTCTAAATCTGTTGCATTTTTATATAATTTAACATATAGTTGACATAAAACTATTTCTACTTTCCTAAGACACATAATTTTTAACAATCAAAATTTTAACTTTGTGTTTTTACAATGTAACGGACATATATATATTCCTATATATCTTCTTGTTATATCATTCGTCAAACATTATTTATTAAACAAATTGCGTATATTTTAATAATATCATTGTAATATTGCTTATGTTTCAATAAAAAGCTTCTAATGCTTTTTTTACATCCTAATTCTACCTTAGTTTTATTGTGTGTTGTAAATTTAGTAATAAAAATAATCTTTTATTGAAAGTATGACAACAATGGTTTATTATAAATTTACTCTATAATTCTTTTTGGTAACGATGTATTAGTAGATTAATACATAAATTTTCAATATACATATTTTAAATCTCTAATTTGTAAGTTGCATGTCGACTTTACCATCTTCATCTAATTTATCTCATAAAGCTACTCAACAACATTCAAAAAACTTTATCCTGCCTTTTTTAGTCATAAAAAATTTTATTAAAACTTATTTAGTTTTTTATTAAATAGCCATTGAACTTATTCTAAATAAAATACAATTATATTAGTAAAAGTTTGCAACTCTTAAATGCTTACAGTTCGTATTTGTATCTTTTTAATATATTTTTTTTAAAAATCTAATAAATCTTAAAAGGTATTCCATTTAAACTGTCGTTTTAAATTCTAATAACTAATGTAAATATAATAAATTTTAATATAAGTTTATATTTACAAATAAGTTAAAGAATTAACAAATAATTATTCAAAAATTTAATTTGTAAAAAATTTTACATTTATATTCAAAAAAAATTCACCCATATGATAGTTGTATTAATAAATATTTATTTTTCGAGTTCTTTAGCATCTGAAAGAAGGAATGTAAACAATATGTGTTTTTCAAGGTGCAAATGCAATTCTTCAAATACAATAAAACCTAATATAAGTTCAAATACAATAAAACCTAATATAAGTTCAAATACAATAAAACCTAATATAAGTTCAAATACAATAAAACCCAATATAAGTTCAACAACAAAAAACAACCAAGAAAATGTTTCTTCTCCATATTTAATGTATAATTCTACAGAAAATTGTACTAAAGAAGACTACAACGCTTTAAGTAAGTTGGAATTATTTGTAAAAAATTTTTTTTTAAAAAATATACCTAAAAATGACACTATCCTAAGCTTAGAATCTAAACAAGAAGATTTAATAAACTTAAAGAGCTTCATTGAAGATTTTAAAAATAAGATACTTGAATACGAAAAGGTAAAAATAATAACAATTGAAGACCTTGAGACTTGTAAAATATACATAAGCTTTAGAAACAAAAATATTATTAAAGTTGCACGAAATAATATTTGTAACCTATTTAGGAAACTAAAAAAAATTGTTAATGAACATTTGCGAACTATTAAACTAAATATCTTGGATTCAAATATACCGTTTGAATATAAAGAATTGTATTGCAATGGTATTGAATTAATAATAAAAGCAATTAATTTTTAATTATAAGAACTTATAACGAACATATAACTATTAGATATAATTATATAATTAATAGATATCGTTCATATGAAAAAAATTTTGAAATACTTATTGATAAAATACCTATAATTGATTTTTTACAAGATTTAGAGGATAAAATTTTGGTTAATTCAAATCTAACGGATGTTAAAAAGAAATCCATAAAATTTTATTCTGAGTTAGCCAAAAAAGGTTTTAATGAATACGTAGAGCAAAAAGATTACGTTTTTTTTAAGTTAAAATTTCAAATAGAGAAAATAATTGCAGCTATTAAAGAATCTAAGCAAATGACAATTACTAATTAAAGAAACAGAGTTTAGAAAAATACTAAATTTAATAAAATTTTTTAGTATTTTTTTTATATTTGTTTAGTATTGGTTTTTTTTACCAATGTCATTTTTAAAAATCAGTATTACTTTTAAAATGTTATTGTTTGAAAAATTACATTACTTTTAAAAACGTTATTGTCTGACAAAATTCCATTACTTTTATAAAATGTTATTGTTAAACCAAAAAACATTATTTTTTACCAATGTCATTTTAAAAATCAAAATTACTTTTATAAAATGTTATTGTAAACTAAAAAACATTATTTTTTACCAATGTCATTGTAACAATAGAAAATTCCTTAAAAATGTTATTGTTTATAAATAAAAATTAATTTAATTGACGTAAAAAATTATATTCTTCTACAGACATAATTTTTTTATAAGATTCGTCAAAAGGACAAATTTTTAACATTTCTGAAATTTCACTGAGACATAAAAAAATATCTTCACTTTTTAACATTTCAAAATCACTTATTACGTCATCACACGTATTTTTAAATTTTATATGTGACAAAATTACTTCTTTTGTAATATCACAAATTTTTTTTAATTTTTTCCTTGAAACACTTTTAAAAAGTTTCAGATATTTTTTATATTTAGAGATTTCTTGAATTAGCTTTTTTTTCTCATTTGGTTCTTTCGGAAACATTACTTCCATTTCCAAATATTTTAAATAGCAGTTAAATAATTTTATACCTCTGTAATTGTCTTTTTTAAGTTTCGCAATAATAAAAAACATTTTTAAAATATAAATTGAAGATTCGTCAACTAAGTGATTTTCAACAGTAAAATAAATTAAAGGATTTAAATAGCAAAGTGTATTCTTATCATAATTTTCAGGATAGTTGAATAAATCTTTAATAAGTATCATATCATTAGAATATCTCCACTTTTTAAAGGGATTAAAAAGCATTTTATCATTCGTAGACGATAAATTGAAATCGGATTGATAGTATGACTCAATCGTGTTAATTATGAGATCATCAATACATTCGTATAGTTTATGCATATTAAAATCATCTAGACCTTTTTCAAGGTCTATTGTAAATGGGGAAATCTTTTTAAAACTTCTATTGTTATAGTAAAATACCTTGATTTCAAAGTTTGTAAAAATAAAAGTAAAATATAAAAATATAATTTTGTACATGGGACTAAGAAATTTAGATTTTTAAATATTTAATTAAAAATTGACTTAAGTTTATTGTAGTTAAGCTATTATAAAACTATAATATAATTAACTATATTATAATATATTATCATATAAACTTATTAGAAGACTTTTAAAATACCTTTCTTTTTATGCAGAGTTAAATTTTTAATAATAAAAATATTTATGTCAAGGAAATTAATTTATTTTTAAAAATTAAAATGTGCATAAACAAGTTAAAAATATGCAGGAAGCTTAAAGACACAATTCAGAAAGAAGATTTTACCAGTAAAGTAGTTATAAAAAATTAATAAGTTTAATATAAAAAAAATATCATCTCAATTTTTTAAACTTTCTAATGAATTATTAGTAAAACTTTTATTACACAATTAACTTCTTAGAAGGTCATTTGTAAAATTTAAATTTTTTCTAACATTCTATTGATAACATTCAAGAATTAGGACATTAATTATAGAAGTAATTTATTAATACCAAATGTTAGGAATTCTTTATAAAATTTTCAACTGTTTTTTATAAATCTAATAGTTTACCTAATTCTGATTGAAACTTAAATATCTGGTGAAATAGTAAATACTTATTTTTAGTATTTTCTGATTTATTAATTTATGCAAATTCTTAATATTCATAAATATTTGATTTATCCAAAATTTGCTTTAATTGCTTTCCTTTGTTTTATTTATGCAAGATTTGTTTTTTTAGACCCTTTTTATGAAAAAGTTATTACTACAAATTGTAAATAAAAAGATAGACAATCTTCTTCCTAAAGATGTATTCGATTTATACAAATACCTTTATAATTATAAATTAAAAGATTGTCAAATTAAAATGGTTTTATCAGGTATTAGTAATTTAGAATATTCTAGTAATATAGAAAGAATATTATTATTATTATTTTTTAATAATAAGATAAAAATAGATAATATTACTGATAGAATATATTTACAAGAATATTTCCCCAATTTTGAATTTTTAATAATTGAAAATGAAGATTGTCAATTTCAACTAATTTTAGAATTTTATAAAATAATTAATTCTACCAATAGAAATACAAATAGATTAAATAATTTAATAAATAGATTTATAAACAATAATAATAGTATTATACTATATAATAATAGAGTTAATAATTTTATAATAAATTATAATACTAAACTAAGAATACTAAGAGAAAGTGATAACTCTTTTTTAATAAATTGTATATGTCAATATCTTACAAATGAGAATATAGAAAATTTATATGAAAAAATGGAAGATAAACAAATTTTAAATATAGAAATTAATAAAAGAAATCTTTTTAATAAATTAATTAATAAAGTAATAATAGAAGCACTTGTAAATCCAATAAATTTAGTAAATTTAAAAATAGATAAAAAAGTTTTTTTTATATTTCTTAATAAATTAACTATGACTCATAGAGATATATTAGAAAATAATATAAAAAAATATTTACAAATATTAAAAATCATTAAATATAAAAAGAAATATATTTTATTAGTAGAATGGATGAAGACTTTTATATATTTTGGTAGAATAGATTTATTTAGAAGGTTATATAAAGATATAAAAAAAAAGATAACAAAAGAAGAATCAGAATTGTTTCTGATTATTTATAAAAATATAAAACATTATTATATTTTTTTAATGAAATGTGGATATTTTAAAGATTCAGAGTTTTGTGTATATTCTTATAAAGATATAATTAATAAATGAATTTTTATATATTTAATTTATATATAATATTAAACATAGTACTCTTTCTAAGATATATTTATGCATAATACTTTCTAAGATATATTTATGCATAGTGTACTTTATAGAGAATATTTATGCATAATACTTTCTAAGATATATTTATGCATAGTGTACTTAAAATATAACATTTAATATAGTACTTTATGCATAATGTAATTAAATAAAAATATATTACATATAAATATATTACATACAAATATATTATATACATACAATATATATAACAAATATATTACAACAAATATATCAAATAACAAATATATTACATACAAATATATCAAATAACAAATTTAATTTATAAAAAAGTCTCTTGATATCCAAAAGACATACAAATAGGTATAAAAACATTTTCTCTCCACATTCCTATCATAGTATCAATATATTCCAAAGGTACCTCCTCTTGTTTTAATTCAATTTTAGTTTGTCCTCGAACATCACTAAGATTGATTTCTACCTTAGTAAAACTTTTCCATCCTTCAAGTTTAAAACTCAATACAACAAACCTTTTTTCTTCTTTAATTATCTTAAATTGTATTCTCCCTATACAAAATATATTGTCTTTAATTTCTAAACCTCTACCCCAAATTTGAATAAAATCAGGGTTAGTAAAAAAAGATTGAAACTCATCAACATTACAATTTACTAAACTTTTATATGTAAAAGTACTAGATGTTTTTATATTGGCTTTAATATTGGGCACTTTTACACTCTCTCTTTCAGTACTTTTTATATCTATTACATTTTTAGAAAATTGTAAAATAGCTTGTCCCTCTAATTCCTTAAAGAAATCAAGAAACCAAGGAAAATCTTTAAGACCTTCATTTTCCTCGTGAGTAGAAGTAAAATTAGTAAGTACTAAAGATTTATTATCTTTGATTGTATCAAGATTTATAATATAAATTAAACCTAAATTATTCATCCTAGAACATATTTTTACAAAAATATCAGTTTTAATAACTTCATACTTTTTCTTTTTTAATTCTAAAACTATTTTGTCTTTTGCCCATGAGGATATGTCACTTTCAGACCAGTGATAATTTTTCATTCTCTCTTCAGCATCCATTAGGGGTAAAAAATTGTGCATAAAGAAAACTGAACTTAAGGCATTGATTTAAATTTTTTGAAATTGTCATAAAATTTAATTGTTAGAAATAGTATTTATGCATTTTAATTTACAAACTAAAAAAGTTAAATTGATAAAATTTTACAAATTATTTTAGAATAAATACATTTTTTCAACTAGTAATTATTTACTTAAACAGATTTTTAATTATTATATATGTTACAGTTGTTTTTTGATTTAATCATATAATTAAACCAAAAGATATTGTAAATTCTATTGGTCTTTTTCCATTTGATTTATTAAGTAGTAAATTTAATTTGAACTTATGTTAAATATTTCATTAAGACTTTTTTAACAAGTCATTTATAAATGACTTTTGACACATGAATAATAATTATTGTTTGACACAATTATTAATTTGTAAAAGAGTACAACATAGTATTTAATACATAAATATTATTAATGATATATTTTTAAATCTTATTTAAAAATTTATTTTTTAATTAAAAACTGCTTTATTTCAAGAGCTTAATTTTTTTATTGGTTTGTTTATCAAACAACATTTTCTATCCCCCTTAAATTTAAATGAAAGCTTACTACATGGAATCTAGGAATATTAAAATTGCAAAAATTTTTTTATTATTTTCTTGTTTGTATGGTACAACTGATTATTGTATACCAGATGAAATGACGAAACATTACAATTCACTTCACGGGTCAAAATATATATTTCTTACTAATATTTGTTTATATTTAACAATTATTTGTTTAATATTAGGATTAATTACAAAAAAATATAATAATAAACAAATAAAAAAAATTTATAAACATGGCGTGAGTGTTCTTCTGCCTTTAAATGGGTTGGTAACTATTTTATTCTGGACACTTTACTCAATAAATCCTACGCTTATAAGAGATAAAACTTTGTACGATAAAAATATTAGAATAAGTCTTTTTACTGATATGTGTGTACATTTATTTCCTTTTATTAGTTTATTAATAGAGTCACAATGTTAATTCTAAAAAGAAATAGTCTTCATTTATTATTTTATGTGGGATTTTGTACCTTTTACTATTTATTGAGTTTTTACTACAGCATACTTAATAAAGAATGGGTATATCCAATATTGGGAAAACTGAGTTTAGCTTATAGGATCCTATTTTTTACCGGAAGTGCAATTTTAGCGATGGGAATTTATGAAGCATCAATGTTTTACCTTGTAAATAAAAAATTATAATAAACTCCATTCGTTTTTAAACAAAATATTTTTAGTTATATTGAAATTAAGGTTTATAAAACGAAGTTTACTACAAATTGAAGATTTTTACTTTTAAAATATTTCAATATCACAAAACATCTTTCTACTGAACAAAATTCTGAAGTATATGGAATACATAGTATGTAAAGTAAGTGATTAATTATGCATTTAGTTTCTGTAATGTATTTACAAAAATAGAACTATAAATAAAATTTCTGTTTTATAATTAAATATTGACTATTTTGTGTTATAAAAAGTCCCGTTCAAATTTTATACACTTCTATAAAAAATTAGTTAAATTAATAAAATTTTTATTTTTTTCTGTTTAGGCGTTGGTTGAATTTAAGACGTAAAAAAAGGGTTTCAAGCGTAATCCAATTAAATACAATATGTTTAATAAAACCACTCTAAGCTGTTTTTAAAATTTTTACATTTACATACATTTGTATTGTTTTTTCTATTCCATGTAGGCAAAACATTAATTCAATCTAATAGGTATAGTTTAATATTGAGTTTGCTATATTTAAAAAGCCAATTCACACATATAATGTATTTAAGACTGTTTTTAGGAATTAAATAAAATTATTTTTTACACATTTATTGTCTAATATTGACATAATTAATAAAGTTAAAACATTTAATATTACCATCTTACCTCTTAAAGATAAAAAAATCTTGTAGTTGTTGAGCTTTTTTTATTTTCTCATTTAGCAATTCATTAGCTTGTTCAAAAGTTAAAACCATCTTGTCAATATTTATATAAAAAATTGTTAAATATTTTTTTATATTTTTTAATTCAGTAATGACTATAGATCTGTAAATTTGGTTTTCTTTGTATTCCTTTTGTACACAATCTAGCATTTTATAAACAAATTTCGGTAGGTTTATATCCTCTTGAATTTTTTTTAATTTTTTTATTTGCAATGAATAAATTTTCGTAATTTGTACCGAATATTTTTTAACTACTAAAGGTATTCTTTCAAGTAGTAAAAAATCAATAACGTTTGATATAAAATCAATAATTTTGATATAACAATCAAAATTTTTAAATATTTTTTGACTTTCACAAATATCATGCCGTAATTTAGAAAGTTCTTCAAATTTTAATCTTTTCAAATTCTTAAATCTTCTAAAAAAAAGTCTTTTCAAAGATTCGTATCTTTTTTTTTCAATTTCGTTGAGTTTTATATCTACCCTGTATATAACGCTTCTTCTAGTCTCATTTTTGAAATTTTGTTTAATTAATTCAAAGGAGTTTTTTAGAAGTTGAAAATTTTTTTTTAAATCTTTTAAAGAATCTTCTACACATTGAATATTTAGATCAGATGCCAAATTATCAGCATTTTTATTCGACAAGTTGCTTTGTAAACAATATTCTTTTTCAAATTCCATATTATTCCCAAAATTTTGAAAATTATATATATTCGGCATATTCCAATCATTATTAATATTATTAGTAAAACAGATTCCAAAGTCTAAGTCATTGTTTGAACTTAAATTAAAATATCTAAAATCGTTAGTTGTATCTTTTTGAAAGCTTTGTGTACAGAATATAGAATTAGTAAAAATCATAGGGTTTGAACCTTGCTTTTTATAAATTATCTAAAAATAACAAAAATCCTCATATAATAAAACTAAATATGTTTTCAATATAAAAAATTTGAACTTTGCAATTAAAAAAAGTATATTAATTTTTTAAAAAATTTTAATTAGAATTTATTATATTTAAAAATTAAATTAGATATTTATTATATTGAAATTTGATAAATTGTAATTTCATAGAAGTTTAATTTACTTTGTAAAAATTTATTAAATTACAATTTGTCAAATTTTAATATAAAAATATAATATTTGTATACTTTTTAATATATATAATTAGGAAAACTGGTATGATAAGTTTTATGTGGCAAAAATATAAATATAAAAAGTAAATAAGATGTAAAATTCTATTTGACTAATACAAAGTTATATCTAGATTTATTATAAATTATAATGCTATCTGCAAGTAATATTTTATATTAAAAAATAGAGAAAATGTCGTAGAGAAAAGGTTTTGCACAAAGTTGTAAAAATTATTTCGCAAAATATTTGCTATTTTAATTGCACCCATATGCCATTCAAAAAGGTTATAAAACGTATGTAAATTATTATTTTAATGTATTATTACTTTAGAATTTAAAGATAATTTATTTATAAAACCTAGTTATAGTTTTGTAGAAAAATTTATATTAAAACTTAGTTTTTTTTTGTACATATTTGGGTTTAAGTATTGTTATTTTCTAAAATATACTTATGTTATAATATATTAAAAAACTTAATATAAATTGAATTAATAGTAACATTGATTTAGTATTGTTTAATTAATCTTTTCCCACATGATATAAATATAAAAATTACAATAAAAAAAGTTATTTAAAAATAACTTGAATATTCTATCAACCATTGTGTAAAAAAATCCTAAATTAACATTTCTCTACTTAAGTTAGATGATGTAAAGTATTTTTAATTAAATTACTTTCATACATAGAATTAAAAAAATACAATACGATTGTAATATTAAACAAAAGAGTTTCCTAACAAACAATTAAGCCTTTTTACTACACGTAATGATCATAATTAAATAAAAAAGGAGTTCTCCTTATTTAAAGTAATAATTTTGTAATTACCCTTATGATCAATGGTTATAATATAGAACAAAATTATTCACAAACAGATCTTACACAAACGTCATTTATCGATTCGCCAAAAAAAGAATCTAAAAATTTTTTTCTAAAAAGATCTGTGTACTTTAATACTTTATTTTTTATTTTTTTTATATCGATTGGATATCTTCTATTTTTTTATATTATTACAAAAAAATTAATTAATAACGATGTTGGATCTTCATTCTACATTTTATTATTATATTTATGTATAGGAGTTAGTATTCTAACGCTTACAAATTTACTAATCAATATTATATTATATTTCTATAGAGAAAAAGATTCTTTTTTTTATTTAATATTCGAAAAACAGCTAAATATATTGAAAATTATATCAACAGTTGGAATATTAACGGTATGTGTTACGTATTTAGAAGATTCTGACTTTAAAAATTTTATGTTTTTTTTACAAACATCTAATTCTAATATAAATGGAATAATATTAAGAAATACAAGCTATTTTTTAAAAAATGGTTGGATATTTATATTAGTTTATACTTTTTTAATGACAATACGTTTATTACTTTTGGAAGGAATAAAATATACGACTAATTTAAGTACTTATAGAAAAAGACTAATACAAAACAATAAAGACATGGAAAAAATTTATATATTAAACTCGGTAACAGGTAAATCTATAATATATAAATCTGAAAAATGGATTAGAATGATTTTTAAGAAGCTTTCCCCAGAAGGGAATCCACTGACTTTGGAAACACTAAATTATTTCTTTAACTTAGAAGATAGTAAAAATATTATGACACTCTTTGATTTAAATAAAAATAATCAGGTGAGTGAAGAACAATTTACAACGGTATGGTTAAATGTAATAGATACAAAAGATGATATAAATATGCTTCACGCAAATAGAATTGAAGTCACTTCCAAATTAAGCAGACTTTTTTATGGAATTGTAATATTTTTGACTTTATTTATAAGTTGTGTTATAATAACCTTTCAGAATAAGTTCAATACTTTTATTTCCTTTCTTACTTTTTTAGTACCATTTCATTTTCTTTTTGGAACTGTTCCAGGAGAACTATTTAAATCTATTGTTTATGTTTTTATGACTCGTCCATTTGAAGTCGGTGATTTTATTAAATTTGATGGTAAAAAATACCAGGTAAAAGAAATAGGACTTATGTACTCGACTTTAAAACATAATTCTTTGAGTATTAACATACAAAATATAAAAATAGCCGAAGAAAAAATTGTTAATTTTAAATTATCAGAATTTTATGAAAAAAAATTTGTTTTTACTTGCAGTGTAGATTTTTTTAAAAGTAATAGAACAATTATAAGAGACAAAATAAGATCCATAATAAAGAAAAAGCCTTATAACTTTGATAATCGCCTAAAGATAATAATTGTTAAGATTATAGATGAAAAAAATTTAAAATTTAAAATAGTAGTTTTTGTTAATCCAAATAGTATAAATTACGAACAAGAACTAGATAATTTGAGATTGGAAATCTCAAATATAATCAAATCTATTACAATTGATACATATAATCCTAAAATAACTAGTCGAACAATTGTAGAAGACATTTAATTAAATTTTTTACAAAATTTTTAAGTTTAAATCTTTTAAAATGCTATGAAAATCTACCAAAAATTGATCTTGGTTCTTTACTAATCCTTTAATGTATTGGAAGTTAATTTTAAAGTATATTATAACATCAACATTCATACAATTACAATCTATCGTCTCGTAATTTAAAATATCAAATTTTCCAACGTACACTTGTGAATTTGATTTTACAAGTTTTTTTATTCTTTTACTTAAACGATCACAACGTTCATTAAATGAATCAATATCAAATTTAAATGTAAATTTTTTACTTTCTATATTACTAAACCTGTAATTTATTATTTTTTCTGTCATAATTTGAGTATTTTGTATGTAAGTCAAAAGACTATCTACAATGTAAGAACTATAAAGAAGACCTAATTCCTCTACAATATATAATTTGTTTTCTACTTTAATGTAATCACCTGCCTCAAAAGGTCGTACCAAAAAAATGAATATTAAGGATCTGAAAAGATCTCCCGCAACGGAAGAAAAAATGAAACTTAAGACAAAATTATACCGTATATTATAGATGCAAAGCTTGAGAAGTAAAAAAGAAATCCTAAAATAGAAATCGCAACAAACGCGCCTATTGGAAAACAAACTACATTTACAATGGCGTCAAGTTTGCTAAATAATTTGTTTTTTTGTAGTAATGCTCTATTTAACGAGGATTTTTCTCGTATGACTCCAAAATAAACATTAACAAATTCTGCTGGAGTTATTGTAAAATCGTTATTTATATCAAATAATTTAAAAATACGTTGAGTATGTAGGGTACCAAACCTGTTTTCACACATTTCAAAAGTTAATAAGTCGTCATCAGGACAAATTGACTTGAATACATAGTGTCCCCATGTTTGTAAATTCGGTAGCATTTTTAAACCAGTACTACGATTTAAAAATTCTATAATTTGAGTGTTTTCCTCATTTTCCGCAAGTCTATTTTTGTAATGCGAAAAAAACATTTTTAATTCAATTACACACATTCCTAATGATTTTACTAAATACACACCCAATAATCCTGATATAGCTAACATTATTCTAAAAAAATTTAGAATTATATATTCACTGATTAGCTTCTCCATAGATACATCTTTTTGTGCAACAGTTCCTGGATTTTTATTAATTTCAGTAGGTATTGCTAAATACTGATATGTAAACCACAACAAACAATATAAAAACATAGAAAGACATGTTTTTACCATGATACTTTTTTTATATAATACTAAAGAACATATATCTATCTTGTAATTATGACTAAATGTACATTTTGTGAAAATCAATAATAAAAAATCTAATATTTCATATAAAAACAAATAAATTGCTATTGATAGAAGAATTTTAAATTTAAGCATTGTGAGATTGTTATAATCTGTTTTAATTAGTGGTACTACATATTTATAGTGAATAAAAATAGAAAAAAATAACATACAAATACCTAAAATTAGTGAACAACAGATTTTCTTAAAGTTTGGTATTATAAAATTGGTTTCGTGGGCTGAAAGTATATCTTCATTAAGGATTTCTTCTCCCGACGACTTAATATCCCGTTGCATGGGGTATACTAAACTTTTCAATATATATAAACAAACAATTAAATATTTAATTTGACTTTGATAGGGATACAAAAGTAAAGTTTATTAATATTCTAATGTTAAAAGATGTAATTTTTATTTGGTCTATCTATTTTGTTTATTAATTAAAAAAATTGTTATGCTTGACATAATTTGAATGCTAAAATAACAATTAAACATATCAAATTTTTTACTTGCCTTTATTTACTTAAAAAAGCTAATAGTTAGACAGCATTTTTTTTTAGTCTAATACGTCTTAAAATGTCGATCTTTGTTTTTGCAAAGTATTTTTCGTCTGATTGCAATTACAAATTACCAGTCATAACAGTATAAAGATCAGAGTGTTTTAATTAGAGATTCTGTAAAATGGTATAAATTTTATTTAACTTTGTTAAATCATTTAAGTTTTTTTTACATAGTAAGATACAATTATTAACAAAAAAGTCTTCGCTTTGACAATATCAAAAATTTAAAAATTATAAAAAAATTTTTGAGTAGTCAGAACAAGTTACATATTTTTATTTAGTAATTATATATAACTTTTTTGACAAATAAAATTTTAATTTAGCTTTTTATACTTTAAAAAAATTATAACACTCAAATCAATTTACAAATTTTTGAGTTTAATTTTTACATTTTAAAACAAACTTTTAATGTAAACTAATAAGTAATAAAATTAGCATCATAAATAATCCTATCACACAAAAAATTATTATCTTTTTATTATTTTGTGCATTTTTATAATTCATTAAAATTACAATAATAAAAACTATTGAAGCAGTCCCGATATAAGCATGATGTAAATTGTTGTTATGCAAACTTGTTATATTAGATTCTTCAATATCTGTTTTATATGAGATACTCTTATTAGTGTTAGTTTCCAATGTTAAATTTAACGTTTCTTGAGGAAAGCCTAATATTTTTTTTATTTCGGTAAAATCTTTGTTGCAGTCATCTGGGATTATTAAATCTTTTTGCATACAGCTTTCGTCATTGAAACATTCGTCACGCACTTCATAAGCACTGCAAATTATATCATCGGTTATCTTAGACTGACAACTTCGTTCAATTAACATATTTAAATTACGAATTACACGTTTCTTATCATTACCGAATTTATAAAGCTTCAAATCATCTTTATATGGTCTCAGTGTATGATCTTTACATGTTTTTATATAGCTTATAGTATGGTCAACATTAGTCAAATTAAAAACCTTGCATTTTGAATCATATTTGATTGTTTTAATATTAAAATCAGCACATTTTTCATCACATTGACAAGCTCTTAAGATCAAATACGAACTACATTGTGGAAAATCCCTAATTAAAGTCTCAAAATGTTTGATATTTTCTTCATTTTGACATAATCCAGTTAATATTATTTTGTATTGATTAAGCTTAGGAAAAAGAAGATCAATGTATTTTTGTTTACTGTAAATATACTCGTCATCATAGTCTTTATGAAAGTAAACATTTTCTAAGATAGTTTCTAAACTTGTTTTGCTTACAACTTCATTTTCTTCAGAATCTTCATATTCTGTAAAACTTTTTTTTCTTTCAGCAACTTTAAGTTTGTAATGTTTAGCGTTTGACCTATTATTGTTTTTGTTTGGTGCTTCAATTTTTTTTAGTAAATTGTAATGTAAATTGATATTCATTAGGGGTCAGTATGATGACTTATAAATAAATTTAATTAATTTTTTTTAAAAATGTAATTTAACTAAAATTGCTACAAACCAGATCAAAACTTTATTTATAAATACAAGTTCTGTATAATAAGTTTCTAAATATCTATTTATTAAATTAATAAAAAATTTAGATTAATTAGAAAATAATCTAGTTTAATGTATAAATTGATAAATGCTATATTGAAAATATTTATTTAAGTAATCAGCTCACAAATATCACATTTTAAAGTTATTTTCTTACAAATCTTAAATTAGTTTTTTGTTAAAAATGATAGTAAAAAAAACTAGTAATCTATATGATATTTTAACGTTAAAGTAAGACATGCATATTTTACATAGTCATGTCGGCTTCAATTGTCCATATAAATACAGTATATGTATATTCAACAGTTTTTTTAGTTAATAAGTTTGATTATGTCTAATCTAAAATGAAAAAGTAGTATTTTGTATTAAAAAAGCTAATATCTGATACATGTAAGACTGTGCAAAATATAAAAACTTTTTGATCTTATAAATCATTTCTGCGGAATTTTTTAAATCTTTGCAAATGATATTTAAAATTTTATTGCGTCTAACTTTTTTACACAATATTAATTAATATTGAGTCATAAATTTATTTATGTAAAAATATTACAGGGAAAAATTTACTCATCCTTTTTATAAGTTAACTTCGATATGTCACAATTAGACTTTTATAAAGCGTAAATTAAATTATAATTACAGGTAGAAAATCTAAGCTTTTAAAAAACAAGATAAGTAAATACAGATGATTGATTTAGCGTTTTTAAAATATATATGACTTACAAACTTTGACAAATTCTTTAACAACACAATATTCAACGTTAAGATAAATTTATTTACTTACAAAATTTACATAGTATGATTTTAAACATGGGCTTAGTTTAATGAGTTAATTTAGTAGAAAATAATATATTTTGTAATTTTTTGAAGAGTAGAATTGCAACTTCAAAGAATTAACACAAAACTTAAATATTTGTATAACGATAATTAATTAAAATCTAAATATTTATAAATTAAAATTAATTAAAAACTTGAATTTTTATTTAATGATATTAATTAAAAATTTAATATCTGTATCCATTTATCAGGACCTAAAAATTTTATAGATACTAACAACATAAAAGCATCAGGATTACTTTCATCGATATCTCTGTCTACAAGATATGCACAAAATGGCCGATTAAAATTAACAGAATCGAATTTTTCTTATCATAAATTTCCGACTTTGGTAAAAATCGTTTGGACCGTCGATTACCCATAATCTTGAGTATTTCACTTTGTAATTTTTCTGGAATATCATGGATTTCAGTCTTATCAAAATCATTTCCATTTATATTAATTCCATGCTCGTATGTTCTAATGGTACAATGTTGACGTGCGGTACAAACATCATTTATTTCCAGTACATTTGCATTTTTTTTAGCATCTTCGGATAAAGACTTCATTTTTAATTTATAAATACATTCCCCGGCATCTGTATTATATTTAATGTCAAATTTGGGGAACGTAAGATCAATAGAGCTATAATCATTTTTATTAAAAAAATTGATGACTGTTAGCAAAATTTGCATTGTATTATCATAAATAGAATCAACAGTAAAATCATTCTTAGGTTGAACTAAAATTAAAGAGAAGCCTTTATTTTTACTAAAAAGCTCTACTTCAACTGCATTAATAAAGTTATCGGTGAAGTACTTATAATTTCCTTTATTCTGCATATAAGGAACTTCTTGTGTATTAATACTTGTTGTAAAGTCATTGTAACCAGCGGAGGTTAACTTCTGCTTAAAATAGCCTATAAACGTTATATAATTAAAAATTATTAATTCTCTTTTGAAAAATTCCGAGTTTAGAATGAACGAATAATCCGTTCCAGAGCGTTTAAGAAACTCATCTTTAACAAATTCTTCAAATTCATTATGCGTTGACCCTTTTAATGTTAATACTGGTATATTAGCAAAGTTTTCTAAAGCTTCTAATTTCTCAGTATTGATTTTAAGAGTTGGATTTATAAAGATTAAACTATTAATAGAACAATAGCAAAAGTTTTTGTTTTTTAAATTTTCATTTAACTCAAGTGTATACGATAAAAGTTTTTTTGAGTTAAAATCAGGTAACTGTAAATCAGGTAAAAAAACCTCCTTATATTTTTCTGGAAATAAAATAGCTAATATACCTATTAAATTAATAATTCCATATTGGGAGATTACTAGACTTCTTTTGTTGTCATAATGTTTAGATGGTTCTTGTTCTAAGTAGAGAGAACTATTTCTATTTATATAATCATTTCTTTTAGCTTTTTTTTCTTCAGTATTTTCACCATTAAAATGCATATGAGGAAAAGCATACATAAAATACATAGTTTCATTTGCTCGAACTGATTTGTTTAATTGGATTTCTGTAGTATCCCTTTCCAAAATTTCTTGGTAATACTTGTCATGATTTTCCAATATATATCTTGAAAGATTGTATAGGAATTTTTTCATAGGAGGGTGTAGAATTTTTTATTTAAATATTTAATTTATTTAATAAACTGTTTTAATTTAAAAGTTTAAATATACAAGTACATTTTTAATATTCTAATATATAAATACATCTTTTATTTCTGGTATTCACTTAACTGTTAAAAATTAATAACTTTTAAATTAAACAATTATTTTCGAAATTTGACAGTACAAAAATACATTTAAAATTATAAAATTATATTGTTTCTTCAAAACATCAGAAATTAATTTGTTAATAATTAGAATTTTTATACAAAAATCAATTTGCAAACTAATAAATTAATTTATAAAATATGTAAAAATGAATATAATAATAAATTATTGTAGACTTTTTGGTTTTTGAATAATAAAAATCCTTATTTAATAATATTGTTATAGTAAAAATGGAAACATTTATTTATAACGTTTATAATTACTTAGCTTTGTAAAGATTTATATTTTTAAAGGCATAATATTTACTATTGTTTATAATCCCGGGTGCAAATTATTTGATTAAAAGTTTTAAAACAATACTATGGTTATTTTTATAAGCATTACAAAGAGTTGTATATGTTTTATAAACATTTATTAGATTAAAAGGTACACAGTATTTATAAATAAATGTTAGTGTTTAAAATAAAACTAGTTCTGCTCTTTAAATTAAAAAGCAACATAATTACTTGCTAGCTTTTTCGTGTATTTTTGGTCAACTACATTCGTAGAATTTACAGGCCTTTACCTCAGGTTATATAAAAATATTGAGCTAGAATAGTTTTACCTTTTGAATTTAATTTTTGTACTAGAACTAGAATATATAGCAAAGCCCATGAACTAAATTGGGCCTGAAATGTATTAGGTTATGGTAAAAAAGCGTGATTTAAAAGTAAAGTTAGATCAAAGTAATAGTTAATTGGTTAATTTAAATAGGGGTATATTATAAAGAAGAATGTACGCTAAATGTATGTGCTTTTTAATTTTCAAAATAATTAATTAACTGATTTTTTTAAAATAGCCAAAAATACTTATAGACTTCCTAATTGTACTTTTAAAATAAAACTTTTAATGTAAACTAAGAAATAACAAAGTTAATGTTACAATTAACCCGATTATAGAGAAGGCTATAATTTTTTTCTTGCCTCTTGATTCTTTCAGATTTAAAATTATAATGATAAAAAAAATTATTGATGCAGTTCCAATAAAACCATGATGTAGGTTATTTAAATGTATTATCGTACTCTTAAAATCTGTAGTATCATTACTTGATAAAGTAGTATTATATTTCGTATTATTGAAATCACATAACATTGGTTTAATTGGAAATCCTATTATTTTTTTTATTTCGGTAAAATCTTTGTCACATCCATCTGGTATTACAAAATCTTGTTGCATACAGCTTTTATTATTTAAACATTCGTCCCGTAATTCAAAAGCACTACAAATTGTATCTTTAGTTATTTTTGACAGACAGCTTCGCTCAATTAACATATTTAACCTTCTAGATGCCTCCTCTGTTCTTGATCCAAATTCAAATAGTCCTAAACTTTCATAATATGGCCTTAAAGTAAACCTTTTACATAAGTCGATATATATTGTCTTATGATCTACATCAGTTAAATTAAAAATATTACATTCTTTATCAAACTTAATTTTTTCTTTATACGTTTCATAACATTTTTCATCACACTGACAAGCTCTGTATATTAAATACGAATTACATTGTGGAAACACTTTAATCATTTCATAATATATTTCTTTACTTCTATCTAATCTGCATATAGTAGCTAGTAGGCTTTGATATTGCTCAAGTTTAGGCATAAGAAGTTCAATATATTTAGCGCTACCGTACATAAAATCTTCATAAATTTCTTCTTCAGCATATTCATCATTAAAAATGGGCGTTAAGCTTGCATCCGATGCAATATTATCATTACCCGTTACTTCGTAGTCTAAAATACTTTTTGTATTTTCAATAAATTTTTGTTCGTTATGTTTAACTTTTAAAACATCAACTACTTTTTCTGTTTTAAGTTCATTATTATCCATATGGGCTGCTGGTTTTGATGACTTATAAATTGAAATTTTAATTTTAATATATTTTTTAATAAAAAAGTATCTCTTTTTTAATACAAAATATCGACTATTATGATAAATAGCAAACAATTTAGTGCTTTTTCTTTTTATTTATTAAATTTTTAAATGGTTTTCTCCTAAAGTTAGTTAAAAAGTTATTTTTTTAATTAATAAACTTTTTAAAAAAATATGATGACAAATTAAAAGTTTTTTTAAGTCTTTATTAAATTTTTATAGAAATTTAATTTACAATAAAAAAATGTATAGAAGTAGGTTTGGATTTTATAAAATATGTTTTTATGGGTTTTAATATTTTACATGATTAAATTCGCTATTGGTCTAACAATTTGTACAATTTAATACATCAAAAAATTACAAATTAAATGAAGTGCGTTAAGATCTTATTGTTAAAATTTTTTTGTTTAACAGTATTTTTTCGATTTAACGAAACAATCGTCAGCGTTTTAAATTTTATTGAAATATAAGAGTTCGGAAAATATTTGTAATATTAAAAATTGAACTTATAATGTTGTTTTTAAATTTGCCGCTTCAATCTACTTATATAAGAATCTTATTGTATACTAAATTTCAAATATATCAAAAGTTAAACAGTACGGAATTCTTTGTCTGCGGATAATAATTATGATTTTAAAATGTAAAGTCTTTTATGTAATATTTGCTATTCTTATGTTCAATATTAGGTTACTACTTATACAAAAAAATTAAACAGACATGAGCTCAGCCTAAATTTAAAAGAATTCTCTACAAATGAGTTTTAGCAAATAAACGATATAAATTAAGCTTGTTTTGTTGTAGAGCTTTAATCTTCAAGACATTTATTTTTTAATAATTATTTATTTACAGACGTTAAAAATTAAAGTAAAAAAAACCAAAAATACATGATACAATTAAATGCTATAATTCGTTTAATTATTAACAATAAAATATTTCATTTAAGATAACCATTTTATTAATTAGTAAATTATGCTTTGTCAACGACTCAATTTCTTATAAAATAACAATGATTCATTGTGCTACTCTAATTTAATTAACAGAAATAATTGATTATAAATTTAACAATTTTTTTAGGTAATTAATAATAACAACTTTGTATTAATTTCTACTAATATTAATGACTTTTTTATTTAATTAAGTCTATTATCAAATTTAAAAAAAAATTTGTTCTACTGTATAAATCACTAAATAACAAAATGTAATAATTAACTAATATCACAAATTAAAGTTAAAGTTAAAGATAAAGTTGTAAATATTGAAAATACTTTTTAAACGATAATAATCGAAATTTCAGTGGCTAAAACTGGTCAAATAGATAAAAGATCTAGATATCAATTAGACTAATCCTGTATTGTTTAAATTTTATCTAAGTCTCAAAATTAATTTGTTAATATATTTAAGTCGTTGCCTAAAAATCAAAAAATCCTATATATACTAGAATGTATAGTTTTCAGGTAACCATTCTACAGTGTATTATCAAGTAAATAATTCTTTATAGATAAACTATACTAAATTAACTTATATGAACATGCTATTGAAGTTTTAGCATTTTTAAATAAAGCTAGAAGTTCATCAATAGTAAAAACTTTCTGCTTTTCCGGCTAAATGTTATATATAACTAACTAAGTAGGATCTGCTATTAATAGATATTATAAATTATCTGTACTATTTTAATCTAGTTATTTAAATATCTTAAATTTACTAATATGCAAATTTATGATAATGTGACGATATCGAGACTCATTTAAAAAATGTTAAGAGTAAAAATTTAGTATGTGATAAAAAAGGTGGAAAAATTAAAAAGTAAAATATAATCTCTTTATAGGATTAATTTAAAAACTGAAAAATTATTGTAATATAAGTTCTTTAATCTTTTTCTTGTTTTTAAAAAGGTGTTAATACAATTCGCGTTTTTATACTATAAATATCTTTTTAATGTTCCTATGTGGTGTATTTTGATCTTTTAATTAACTGTAAAATATTTTAGTATTTAAAAAATAAAACTATATATTTTTACAATTATAACATTAAATCTAAAAATTACACAAGTATATATTATATAATAAGTATTAACTTTTTATTAATAGTTCAAAATAGTTCAGTTTTTTATTAGTTAATTAAAAATAATAAAATGAGTTCAGTTTTTCATTAGTTAATTAAAATATTTAATAAAATTTAATTTTCAATATAACCCCAATGGTTTATTTAATACTTTTAATATTATGTTCTAATGATAATAACATCAAAAATATAAAAGATATCTCATTTGAGATAACTTCTAGTAAACATCAAATTTTTAGTGATAGGTCAGATTCCTTAAGTTTTATTAAGGAAGAGAATGTTAATGAAAATGAAATTGAATTCCTAGAATCTTTTATTAGTTTAAATGTAAATGAACTTGATTTGATTTACAAATCAATTGATCAAATTTTATCTAAGGATAAAAATATTTATATAGTGCTTCTCAATAAACTTAATATTGCTATTAACGAGATAACTAAAATAAAAAAAAGTAAAACAATATCTTTGTCAAAAATTTATTTGTCATTAATAAAATTAAACTTTACATCAGAGAATATTAAGGAAATGAAAATTAATAGACGTAAAATATATCGAATGTTTAGTTTTTTACAAAAAATTAAAACTGTTTATCTTCCTATAATAAGAGGAAACATACATTTGCAGATATCACCATGTAATTTCTTTTTATATGATTTAGCTATCGATATAATGACCGAAATACTTGAAATCTTGTGTGTAAATTTTAAATACACTAATGTTGAATATTATTTTGATTATTATATTGAATATTATAAATTTTTTACTAAAAACATGAAATACATTTTTAATAATATACCGTTATTAGAAATTTTTCAATTATTTAATGAATGTTTAAATTGTGAATTTACCAAATCTAAAATTGAGGGAAAAGATATTAAATGTTATTTACAAAGGATAATTAAATATTTAAAAGGGTTTTGTAGTAATATAAATACTTTTTGCATAACTTTTAGTGAGAGGTCTCAAAAGATAGTTGAAATAATAAACAACGCAAAAAAAACATTTACAATAATAAACAACGGAAAAAAAGACATTTACAATAATAAACAGTATTCATTTATATTTAAAAATGAATAAAATTATAATATTAATAAATGTTATGACATCTGCATTTCATTAATTTCTATAAGTATTTTTTATCATAACTAGCATAGCTACCCGTTCTAAGAACGGGGTTGTTTTAATAATCATATATGCACTTGTAATAATTGTTTTGCAATTTTAAAATTGGTTTTTTATGTTTTACATCACAAAATGTTTGTTTTTAACACTTTTAAAATATTTTTTTTTCTTAGGGGTGAAAAATTAAATAAAAGAGATTATCAAAATTATTTTATTTAATTTTTTAACCCCTAGAGAAAAACAAAAAACATCAAAAAATGCTTATTTTTACAATTTTTAAATTCTCATTTTTTTTACATTATGGGTGTAAAAACTAATTTTGATAATATTTTAAAGAAATTCATCTAAACATAACGACTTATCTTAATAATTATACACACACTTATAATAATTATTTTTGAATTTTAAAATCAATTTTAGACGTTAAATATTTTTTTATGTTTGTTTTTATTATTTGATTTTTTATTGTATGGGTTAAAAAATTAAATAAAATTATTTTATTAATATGTTTTACCTAGTATGTATTTTAAAAAATAACCAACTGTATAATGAAATATAAAAATATGAAAAAGTACCTTCTGGTGCTGTCAAATCAGATGGAAAAACATTGTCAATCATATCTGTTGAAAGAATTTTTAACCAGTTGAGTTTTATAAAATAAATTGCATGTAACAAGGCAGGTTTCAATAAAATATTGTTTTCGCTAATAAATATATCCTCATCAGTAATACGAATATCTAAAAGAGGTAAAATATTCTCTAAATGCTGATTATTTAATGAGGTAGAATTAAAAATCGCTTTTACGCCATTTCTGAATTCATTAAATTTTTTTAAATTTGTTGATTTTTTTATATGTTTGAAATGGTTACGAATTTCAGACTTTAATTTTTCAAATTTATTAATAAAAGCAGACTGATCTCCTTTTTTATGACTTGTGTCATAGAATGAGTCATTATTGAGTTTAAACAACCAAACAAATCCGGTCTTGAGCTTATCTCTAGATTTTAACAGAAAATCATCTACTAGAGAAGGATTTTTTTCTAGTATATAAATTATCATTTCACCATAATCAATAAATTCTAACTGAGATATCACGAAATAGCAATGAAGAATGTTAGAAAACTGTTTTTCTGTCAGTAAATCATTTTTTGGTTGATTTAATTTCTTATATTCGGAATATATTTCATCAAAGTATTTCGTATTTGTTTCAAGAATAGATTTGTTATTTGATGCAGGAGAATTATTAGTTGATGCAGGAGATTTGTTAGTTGATGGAAAAAAAATAAGCTTTAAGCAAAAGACAAAAATAAGACCCACACTTATTAAAAGAAGACTTAGATAAAAAATTTTAGAAATTTTCATATGGGGGTTAATTAAGTTTTACATTTGTATTTACAAAAGGAGTAAATAACAATAAAAAATGATAAATTAATCAATTTAATATGTTATTGATTTTAATGCAATAAAATTAAAATTTCTATATTGGTAAGAAATATGATTAATATAATTTATTACATGAATATGCCATTTTATATGAAATAAAATAAATATAAAGTTAATTTTAAAGTAATTATAATCTATCGATTGATTGCACATTTATCTTCTTAATATTATAATATGAAATGTAAGCTTAAATACCATTATCTCCTCTCTATATGTAAATAATTTGTATAAAAGTATAAACTACATTTAATGTTACAAACTAATGTTAATATTGAGTTTTTTTGTATAACTTATTTTATTAATTAGTTTTAACGGTTAAGTTTCCAACTTACCCCCCTTTAAAAAAAATAAAAAGTATAGGGGAAAAAATAATTAATCAATAATACCTAGCTTATCATGAGAATCAAAGAATTTGAAAACTCATCTACAAAAAAATAAACTGTTTCGATTTTTAATTACGGAAAATATTTTGGTTCCTCTGTGCAATAGACAAATGACTCAAAATAAGTGTTACATTAAACTGCCTTTGTTTTTTTAGACGCACTGGTAAAAAGTGTTCTAACTAAGAAATCATGGTGAAGCAAAACATATTAAAGAATTTTAAATTACTCATTAAGATTTTTTAATATTACTTTGCAAATGGATAAAGGGCTTAAGTAATTTGTCCGTCACGTTAAAACTTGATACAGGCAATGTACCATATTTAGATTGTTTCCCGATTTAATAATGCCATGTACGTCTCATATTTATCTTATAAAAATAATCAAACCATTGGCGGCGTCTATTGTATTTTTAAAATTGAGCAAAAAAATGTTTCTTAATTATTTTTTTCACACCTATATTTTGTTATTTACTTACTAAGAGGTAAGTCCGAAACTTATATGAATTGTCTGTTATAAATTTAGTCCCTTTCATAAATTTCTAGATATGCTAATTATTATTATAAATTTTTAGTACTTATTTAATATAATAATATTTAATTTACTAGCATAGCTACCCGTTCTAAGAAACGGGGTTGTTTTAATAATATATTATCACTTTTAAATAATTATAATTTTATTTAAATGACATTTTAAATTAATGTTATAATATACTGTTTTTTTGTTATGACGTGTCTCACAATTTTGTTTATTAATATTTTGCATAAATAATACTTATAACATTCATGGTTATTATATTGATAATAAATGCAATATTTGTCTAACATTACTGTAACAAGTATTAAAATTATAAATAGAATGTATATTTAAAAATTTATAGTACTTTTTTATGTGTAAAAGTTTTATTTCTAAAATCTTCTTTTTTTTCTTAAAAAAAATAAAAAAGGAAAGGGTAAATGGAAAATGATGAATACACAGACACACTTTTTAAAGCTTATTTAAGTGACATATCCGAAAGATATGAAGACATGGCAGAAGAAATGAAATTAGCTATTAAGTTAGCTCATGATAAAAATATACTTTTGTCACCTTCAGCTAGGAATTCCTTCAGTGTAGCTTTTAAGAATCTTGTAAGTGCTAGAAGAAGTAGTTGGAGAATATTATGCTCCGAGAAACAGAAACAGTCAGCTAAAGGGTTGCAGAATTTGGAACATGTAGAGGAAAAAATTAGGACAGTGGAAAGTGAATTGCTAAAATATTGTGATGATGTTCTTGATATGATAGATAGTCACATTTTGATACCAGAAGTCATGAAGAATTCCAATTACAATGTAGAATATTCAATTTTCTTTTTGAAAATGAAAGGGGATTATTTTAGATATAAAGCTGAAGTATTAAAAGGAGAAGAAAGTACTTCTATAGGGAAATTAGCACATGATGCATATAAAGAGGCATCTGAACAGGCATTACCTTTACCTACTACTAATCCTATTAAGTTAGGGTTAGCATTAAATTACTCTGTGTTTTATTATGAAATATTAAATGACCCTAAAGAAGCGTGTTCTATTGCTAGAACAGCTTTTAACAATGCTATTGAGAATCTTGAAGGATTAAGTGAAAATCATTATAGGGATTCTACTTTAATTATGCAATTGCTTAGGGATAATTTAACCTTATGGAATAGTAGAGAGGAATCAGGTGTAGCAAATGATGAAGAAAAAGAGATGATACCCGATGAAGAGGATAATTGAATAATAAATTTATAATATTTATGATTTTTATTTTAATAAACGAATATATTAAATAGTATAAATAACATATTAGTCTATGTAATATATTAGTCTATATATAATATATTAGTATATGTAATATAGTAATTATATTAGATATAGTGATGATATCAATACATATAATATAGTAATGTAGTGATTATATTAATAATATTTTTTATTCATCAATGTATTCTGGATCTCCTATGTCTATGTCTTCTTTATCTTTTATCAACTCTTTCAAAAACGTATTTAAATTTCCAGGTTCCTCGTCTTTTTTTTTCATTGAATTTAAAATTGACTGTATCTTGTTATTTAAATCTTTCTCATTGGTCTTTTCATCTATGCTTACTGTCATTGTAATTGGTTCATCTTTAATACTAGAAGTGGGTTGTACAGAACTAACTGTTTGATAATTATATACTGTCTTTAATACAGTTGTTGTCACAGTGGCCTTGTTGTCCATTGTTAAAGGCATTGTTGAGGGATGAGTTGAGCTTATGCTCTTTGTGTCTTTATTATCATTATTGTCTTTACTAATATCTTTATTATTTGTGTCTTTAGTATTATTATTATCTTTAGCATTCATGCTATTTGCATCTTTGTTATTAGTATCTTTAATGCTAGTATTATCTGTAATGCTAGTATTATCTTTATTATTAGTATCTTTGTTGTTATTATTGTTAGTACTATCTTTACTATTCATATTGCTAATATTACTTTTGTTATTATTACTGTTATCTTTAAAATTTATACTGCTAGTATCGTCTTTTTTTTCACTATCACTTGTATTTTGATTTCTCATATTTGAATTATTGTCATCTCTTCCATTAAACTGTTTACTAAAATCTTTTAATTTATTACCGTTCGTGTTTTTACCTGCTTCATTTAACTTTTTGCTTTCTAAATCTTCTAATTTTTTTAATATCTTTTTTAACATATTTTCATATCCATTTTGTGGTGATTTACTTTTTTCGTATTCTTTAAAGGAATATCTGCCATTTGCTTGTTGACATTTTCTGTTATTTTCTACTGCTACGTATTTTTTAAAATCTCCTTTGAATTTTAAAGAGTAATTTTCTGGGATATTTTCTCTTATTTTTTTTGTATCTTCAATATCTTTTACTAAGAAAATAAAGTTTTCATCTTTCTTGTCGTCCTTATTATTATTATTATTATTATTCTTATCTTTTTTATCGTCCTTATCATTTTTACCTTTGTTTTCATCACTATTATCTTCTTCATTATTATTTCTCTTGCCTTTGTTATCTTCTTCATCGTCTTTATCATTATTTTTTATATCTCTTTTATTTCTCTTGCCTTTGTTATCTTCTTCATTATTATTTCTCTTGCCTTTGTAATCCTTGAGTTTATTTTTACTATCATCATTTCCTTTATTATATTTACCATCATCACTCTCTCTCATATTCTCTTCACTATCCTCCTTATCACTTTCACTTTCCTCTCTCTTATCATTTCCATTATAATGACTTCCTTTCCATTTACCATATCCATTAGCAAATACTTGTACCCAATACCTATTTTTATCTTTTCCTACACAAGTGGCTACTCCTGTAAAATTATAATTCCCTAAAATATTCTTTTTGTGTAAAGGCGACTTACTCCAAACTTTAAACACCTCTTTAAAATCATCATTCTGTTGTTTAGCTATTATTTCTCCTATCTTGGAATATTTAAAATTAAAAAATTCCATTCGGTCTTTTAATGTCTTTTTTCGTTTGTCTGAGTTTTTATGTGTTAATTTGTTTAATTTACACATCGTATTGGCTTGCAACTCACTCGCGAGTCTAAGTGGTTCAATCACTTTTAATTCTTTAAGTCCATGTATTTTTCTGTATAAATTAGTAAGTTTTATCATGTCTGATCGTCTTGATGTGTACAAGAAAGGTAGAAGGTAAAAAATGATCATTTGACTTTTTAATGTTTTGATTTTTAAAAGTAAAAGAATGTTTTAAGATGAAACAAAAATAAATAAATAGTAAAGTTGTTATTATAATGTAGTAAGAATATTGTATCTTAATACATTTATTATTACTACAAATATTATATTTGCATTAATTATTACTACAGATATTATATTTGTAGTAATTATTATTACAGATATTATATTTACATTAATTACAATGCAGTACGAATATTGCAATAATAAAAATAACATTATAATAACAATAATAACAACAACATTGTAATAACATTATAATAACAATAATAACAACAACATTGTAATAACATTATAATAATAATAACATTGTAATAATAAGATTAAAAATTATAAAAAAATGTAACCAGGGCATGAAACTCTTAGATTATAAAAAATAGAGAGAGAACCTGGTGGATTAGGGGGTAAATATTTTTTTTATAAAATTACTATAAACATCTTGAAAAGTGAATTTAAAAATATCTTTTTCCTATCATGTTAGTATTGGGATATCTTAAATAAGTAGTTTCTGCAATTAAAATAAATTGTATTCTTTTTAGTACTAGTGGAATTTAAATAAAAATGACTTCTTTTTGTGACAAACAGTATCATGAAAAATCCACTTATATAAGTTTTAATATTTTTATCTTTGTATATGTTTACTATTTTAATTCGTTTATGCAAGATGTTAAATTTTAAGTAAAAATTAACAACGTTCTATTATAAAAATAAAGTTTTTATTAAATACATTGTGCTGTAGTTTTACTTAATAAATTATTATTTAAATAAGTTAAATTTATATATAAATGATTTATGTAATAAGTTTATATATAAGTGATTTATGTATAAGTTCATATATAGTTGACTTTTGTATTAAGTTCATATATAGTTGGCTTTTGTATTAAGTTCATATATAAATGATTTATGTAATAGGTAATAAACATTTATTTCAGTATGTTAATTTTATGTATAAGTTTAGATATTAAGAATTAATTAAATACCTTATATTTACAAATTATATCAAAACTATCACATCATATTGTTTTATATCAATTCTATTAACTGTTCTACCAATAGACTTTTAATTATACCAATAATCTTTTTCTAATATTTTAATGGTGACATGGCTACTTAAAAAATATTATCTGTGATCAAGCATGGAATATTATCAAGATAGTATTTACAATGAAGATTTAGACAACGGATTGCTGGAAGATACAGAATATGTTGAAGACGACCATTTAGCATATTTCAAGATAATTGAACTATTAGGAACTGGTTCTAGTTCTAAAGTTGTTTTAGGTGTTAATAGTCTTAATAATGAACATGTAGCTATAAAAATTATTAAAAGAAAAAAAGATACTGAATTTAGAAAAAGTGATACAAGAATATTTAGAGAGATTACTATGTCTGTACTTATAAATCATCCTTATATAGTCAGATTAAAAGATTTTATGTTTAGTAAATCTTACTATTTTTTAATTTTTGAATATGTGCGTGGTAAGCCGTTGTATGACGTCATAGTTAATAATGGATATTTAGATGAAAAAGTAAGTCGCCGATATTTCCGACAAATACTATCAGCCATTGATTATATTCATAAAAATGGTATTGTACATAGAGATTTAAAAATAGAAAATATTTTATTAGACGAAAATGACAATATAAAAATTATTGATTTTGGATTATCAAATTTTTATGATAGTAAAATGTTGTTAAATACATTTTGTGGTTCTTTATATTTTGCAGCACCCGAATTATTAAAAGGTAGTAGATATTGTGGACCAGAAGTAGATATTTGGAGTTTAGGAGTTATACTTTTTGTATTACTAAATGGGTCAGTACCATTTGATGATAAAGATGTTTCTTTATTACAAGATAAAATTAAAGAAGGTACTTTTCAATTTATTAATACTTTATCAGAAGACGTTATAGATTTAATTAAAAAAATGTTAAAACCAAATCCATTAGAAAGATATAATTTATTACAAGTAATAGAACATAAATGGATAAATAATGGATATGATATTCCTATTAATAATTATTTATTAAAAAGGTATCCTTTAGATAATATTAATAAGGGACATGTTAAGGTCTTATCAGCTATAATGAAATTCCAATTTCGTAATTTAAAGAGGGAGGTATTAAAATATTATAATATTTGTATTAATGAAAAAGATTCATTAGAATATGAATATTGGATAAAAAGACCAGTAATATGTATGTATTATATGTTATTAGAAGTATTTGAAGATGATACATCAGATGAATCTATAACAGATTTTTTATTAGAAATAGAAGAAGAGGGTCTAGTTAGTGATATTTCATTTTCAAATGATACAGAATTATTTTTGATTAAATTAAACAAATTTGTTAATTACGTCATCTCAAGAGAAGAAAAAAGTCCTTGTACAAAATATTATAAGAAATCGATATTTAGTAATTGTCAGATAAATCTTACCCAATTATAAAAAACACGTATATTAAAGGGTTTTTTAATGGAGTTAAAATTAGAAACATAGGTACTAAAAATGCATTAAAAAAAATAATAATTGATTTTTTAAATTTTAATAAGATAAGTTACAAAACAGATAACAAATATTTTATTTGTAATAATTCTGGGTGTACATTTAAAATTAGTGTGTATTATAATGTTATATTAGGAGAATATTATGTAAATATAAAATATGTAGAGGGAGAAAAAAGAGAATATAATAAAGTTTATAATAAGATTTGTGATTCTTTACAAGAAGTGAAGTGATAAACAATTTATTAAATTATATTTATAATCAATTTAAATTAAATTCCTAATAAGTAAAATATTGATTTTAATATCTTGTTATGACTACTTGTAATACTATTTAACAATATTTGTTATGACTACTTGTAATAATATTAATTTTAATATTTGTAATAATACTTTATATGACTATGTAAAATATAGTTCTGTTTCAATATTTGAAATATCAATTAAATAATATTTAAAATACTAATTTAAATATTTTATCTATACAAATTGAAACTTATGTATCAAATATTAACATTTGAGAACACTAAATTTATATAAATATTTATTTCTATTACAATTCTTTTTCACCTATAGAGGCATTTTACAAATATATCTATGCACCAATTTAAACTATTTACGAATAGAGACAATAACATTCTTAGAAATAGTGTAATAAAATTCTACAAAATATAATATAATGATTTATAGTTTATTAAAAGATAGAAAATAATTACAAATTGATATTAATATATTTTATGTTATCAGAATATTTGCTTAATTGACTTCTTTACAATATTTAGACTAGCTATATAAAAAATATTTACAGGGCTACAATTGATATACTGAAAATATCAGAGCTAAAGAAATTGAAAGGGCTTGTTATAACGAAACACTTAGATTTCAGTCTTTTTTACTTCTTATATTATAAGTTAATATTAGATCTAGAATACTTTGAAAACTATGTCAATTGTGGTACTAACCTACAAAAAGTATGGCTATCTTAATTTCTAAAATTTTTATCTTTTTGTCTATGCTTATAAAGCCATGAGTCTTAAACGAAATGATACTGGACGTTTCTATTTAAATCATTATTGAGCTAGTATTATAAAAATATTATTTATAGCCTAGAAATTTATAAAATGCTTGGAATGTGTATTACTTATAATTGAAATTTTTTTAAATTAGCTTTATGCAATCAATAGTATTTTTTATTTGAAGCAATCTGTAAATTATTAATACGATCAATAATATTTTATATTTCATAATTTATGCAAATAATGTACAAATAACATATAAATTTAATATACTTCATGCAACTTATAAAAAGAATATTTAATACAATAATACAAATATTTCTAAACACTATAAAAATAACATATAAATTTATTTGTTTATATTTTCTATTGACCTCCATAAAATGGATATTTTTCTAATCCTTCATTATTTTCTTGAATTTCTGTTTGATAAAAATTCTCATATGTCTCTTCTTCTAAATTATCCTCATTTTGTGTTCTATTATTTTCCTGATTATAAACTAGATTGATATTTTGGTAGTCAGTAAGTTTATTTATATTTCTTGTTAAATCCCTCATATTAGAAAATACAAACTTCTCATTTGTTTTTCTAAAACTTTGATGAAACCTGTCATGTGTAGAGCTTTTGTAAATTTATAAAATTTTGAGTTTTGGCTATGACATTCTTTAAATATAGAAATTTTATCTTTATAAGATTTTAAAGATGTTGAAGGCTGGTCAGGGGGTTGTTGTAAATTGAGAGTATCAATCTTTTCTAAAAATAAAAAAGTGTTATTTGTATTTTTAGGCATCAGTTTTATATTGTCAGTTAAAACATTTCTTTTAATTTAAAATATCTTATAAGTTCTTTATGACATAAAGCTTTCTTTATTTTTAACAAGTTCTGTTCAGCCTTATTTATATTGCTACAATAGTTGTTATTCATATTGTAACTATGATTTATATTATTACAATAGTTGTTATTTATATTATCACTATTATTATTACTATTTATATTATTATTATTGCTACAATAATTGTTATTTATATTATAACTATTTATACTTATATTATCTTTGACAATATCATTACTATTATTACTATCATTTACAATATTATTGTAACTTTTAATTTCTCTAATTAATTTATTTTTTTTTCCCTCTTTTAGGAAATTGTCTTTATTAATTTCGTATTCTTTTATTAAATAAACATATTCATCATAAAATATTACCTTATGTGTTTGACATAATATTTTACTCACAGGTATAAGTTTTATTTCCATCAAATATTTTTTTACTTCATTTAAAATATCTTGTTCTTTTTTTTTCTCTTTTCTATTTCTCAAAACTAATTTATGCTCGTGTTCAACAAGACGAGAATCTTTTTCGAAATCATAAAGATTTAAAAAATCATTCTTATGTTTTTGTATGTTAAATATTTCTAATTTTATTGTATCTAGTTTACTAAAAAGATAATTTAATACTTTCTGTTTCTTATTCTTCATAAATATACAATTTCTTTTTTTTGGTCTTCCTTAATTGTTTATTTTTATAAAAAAATATTTCAAAATTTGAAAATAATTTTTTAACCCTTAAATAAATTTTTAATTCTTTTTAACAATTTTCTAATGTTTATTTTATAAATATAATAAAGACCTTATTGTAGTGTATAAAGCAAAAATAATATTTAAATGTATTACATGATATTATAAATTCTTAGATTGTGTTTATTTGTTTTTTAAATATTATTAATAAAAAATTAATGCATAAATAAAGAAACAAAGAAAAAGAAAGTACAAGAAACTATATTTTCTAATTGTAAAATTTATAAATACAGATAATTATGTTGTGATATTACTTATTCTAAAAAAATATAGATTTTAGAAAACCACTATTAAAAAAAAGAATGCTTCATTTATTGAAAAATCAATGAGCAATAAGTGCATAAAACCCATGACTATAATCAAAGATAATTTTATAAATTATTCATCTATTTATGAATTAAGGAAAAAAGATAACATTTACAAACAAAGTAAATAAAAAAATTGTTTTGTTATATAAAAGTTGAAATAGATATTTGTTACAATATTTAATAATGTTGCTTTAATTTTCATGAAATTTACAAATAGAAATAAAACAATATGGTGATTAAATTGCACAATTCAAATAGACAAAGTATTGATTGCTAGAATAATTAAATATTAAATCAAAACTATTGATTTTATAATTAACAAACTCATTTGTCGATACAATAGTAATAATTGATCAAGAAATACTCTTAGAGATAAAGTATATATAATAATCAAATCTTTGATAATCAAAATTGATTATTGTTACAGCTATGATGGCTTATAAAAATTTGCAAATTGTGAATATAACACTTTTTGTAAAAAATAGCCAAAAGTGACCAAACTCAGAGGCATTGAAGAAAACGGTTAGCCGCTAGAAGAGAATTATGTAATGAAAAAAATTGATATAGCAAATTTATGCTTCGGTTGTAAGCTATTTTATAGTGGCCAAGTAAAAGAAAATTTTCTTACTATAAAATCACAATTTTCTGCCAGAACTTAACTTAGAGTTAATTAAGCATATGTTTTAATTATTTTTATATAAAGTACATTTTTAAGGTACATTCATTTAAAACATAAAACTTTTTAAGTTATAATTAGTTTTTTCTAAATATTTTTAATATAATTAAGCTTTACAGTTATATTCTATTAATAGGATGTTATTATAATATATTTCAATTAGATTTTAAATTGGTTTTTACTATTGAATGGGAAATAAAAATATTATATTTGTATTGCTAATATAAATAAAGACAAAAATACGATGAATTATAAATAACTATATTAAATCAGACATCATTTATTGTTATCAATTTTTAGCTGAATTATATACCGCAGAACTTATATCGTTTTATAAAATATCGTAACAATTTATAAATACTATAATATACTAAATATTTTTGATGCAATATAAATATTAATTATAATATATGATGTAACATTTATATTAATTATAATGTATGATGTAACATTTATATTAATATAATGTATGATGCAATATAAATATTAATTATAATATATGATGTAATATAAATATTAATATATCAAAACAATTAGATTTAAATAATTAATTATATTTATTAAATAAAGATTTAAACCATGTTTTAAATTCTATATCTTCTATTAACAAAATATCATTACTAAATAAATTGTCATTCCAAGAATGACAATATAAAACTTTACATTTTTCAAATAAATATCTACATTTTGTCCCAAGCAAATCAGAAAACTGCCAGCTTTTATTAATTGTAAAAATTCTAATTTTTGTAATTCTAAAATATTATATTATTTTCGATATCTTTATACAATTCTATCATATCCAAAGCATGAGAAATTTTATTAGATTCTATAAATACTGGTATTGTTATTATTAAAGTCTGTTTTAGATCTTCAATATATTTTAAATATTCAGTTTTCATGTTATCAGAAATTAATTTATTATTTTTTTGTAATATAATATATACGTCACTCCAAATATAACTCATATTAAGTAACTGATTATTTTTTATATCTAGTTTCTTAAATATTATTAGTAATTCATCATAAAATAAAAAGTATTTTAGTAGAAAAAGATAAATTAAATCTATATCATAATTATTTTCAAATGTAAAGGCATACTTTTTTGATATAAAAAGAGCTAAAACTAAATAATTAATATTTTTAGTCGAAATTAAATGTCCCAATAATAATTTAATAATATCAAAATTATTATATTATTAAAATCATTTATATTATCAAAATTATTTATATTATTAACATTATTATTTATAATATTAGTATTAAAATCATTTATACTATCAAAATTATTTATATTATTAAAATCATTATTTATAATATTAGTATTAAAATCATTTATATTATCAAAATTATGGATATTATTAAAATCATTTTTTTTAATATTTTTTTGACAAAAATCTTTATCAAATCCATTTTTTATAAATTTCAATATACAATCTATTTCAGAATCTGAATGGTAAGAAATTCCTGTTAAGTTTATTATATACTCAATATCTTTATAAGCTTTAACTTTTTTTAATAATAAATTTATAGAATCTAATTCTTTATTATGTATTTTATAATATTGATAATTAAGTGTATCTCGATAAAAAGGTTTAATATTATTTTTTATACAATATTTGTATAAATCGAAATCGTCTAATACTTCTAATATTGTGTTTATATCAATTTCAATTATATTTTTTATTAATAGTTCTTTTATACATAAAAAATATAAATAATCCCGAACTTTTATATTATTAAGATATTTAATAATGAATTCTAAGCACAAGTTTCTTTTAATTAAATATAAAATGAGGTCAATTTCGATTTTATTTGTTTCTACAAACAAATTTATATTTTTTTGATCTTTTTTCAATATAAAAATTAATAATGAATAATAAATATTTTCATTGGGTATACTTGCAGATAAATTACCTTCTATAACATTTTTAATGAAAGATGTCTTTTTACAAGTTTTCCCTGATAGAATTTTATCATAAAAAAGTTCATAGAAAGGGTTATAAAAAAATTTACTAAAAAGTATAACAAGATTTTATAATATGGATTTGATGATATTTACAATGAATTTAATACTATTAATAATTGATTTAATACTATTTATAATTGATTTAATACTATATAAATATACTATTTATAATGGATTTAATACTATTTACAATATGGATTTAATACTATTATAATTGATTTAATACAAAAATAGTATTAAGTAATATACAATAAATGTAATATGCACAATATTATTTACAATATGGATTTAATACTATTTACAATATACAAAATAGTATTAAGTAATATACAATAAATATATACACATTTAAAACTACTATGAATTTAATATTAGTAATATTAAATTTATATTAGTATACAATATAATTAACACATATAACAATATAATTAAATAATATAACCTATTTACAATAAATTTAAAACATTATAACAATAAAATTAAATAAATTTAATTAAAGCATTCTTTCAACTAAGTCCCCAATAAGGTCATAATGATTTCCTAAATTACCCCCCTCTGTAAAACCTTTACTTTTTTTTCCTTTATAACCTCCTTTGGGGGATTTAAGTCTAAAAGGAATAGATTGTTAGCACACACTTTAAAATATTCTGTACCGAAATAAATATTATGAACAATTTCTTCAATACATTTTAATTCTCCTTGAAAAGCATCTTCTATATTTTCATTATTCAATTTCCTATGTTTATCATTTAACTTGATAACTCCATGTTTATAAACTAATTTTCTTAATAATTCATAAGATACTGTACCATAAGCAATATAGTCTTTAGCAAGTTGTAACATTCTCTTCATACTTTTATTATTTTTTACTAAAACAGCTGAATTGGTTTTACTAAGTCTTAGTAATTTTAAAATAGATCTTTGTCTTGGTGCTGCACCAAGAGAAGATTTGATTTTTACTACTACTAAAAAATTTTGCTCTTTGGGAATGTAAAGCATATTTTTAGATTTATAATCAGCCTTAGTAGTTTCTAAGTCTTTTACACTGTCATAGTATTTTTGTAAAAGTTTTTTAGTAGTACTGAGAGCATATTCTTTATTTTTTTGTACTCTCGTTTCGTATTCATTTTTTTTACTTTCAATAATCGCAGCTTGTTTTTTTTCGTATTCCTGTAAGAGTTTAGTGGAATTTGGAAGGACAGCACTTGACATTTAAGGGGGTCCAAAAAATTTAAAAAAATATTTATTTACTAAATGATATTAAATAGATTTATTGTACTAGATAATATTTAATAGATATATTTTACTAGATAATATTGAATAGATATATCGTACTAGATAATATTTAATAGATATATTTTACTAGATGATATTGAATAGATATATTTTACTAGATTATGTTGTCCAAGGTGCATTAAAAAAGATGACATTATAAAATATATTTAATATGAATGACATAATAAAATACTTTTAATACAAATGATATTACAAAATAAACATTTTAAGAGAGAGTTTGAGAAATTGATTGTCTTTTAAAAGTATAAGTTTATTAAATAAGTTGGAAACCCTCTTTACATTCAGTAATAGCATAAACTAAAATTTTCTTAATTCTTCATAAGAACTATATTCTGGTAAATCTAATTGGTTAAAACAAGTGTGTGCTGTTGGCAATCTTTTTCCTGTAATCTTATGAATACTAAATTTTTGTATTCCATTTGTACTCTGTAAATTTTTAAATCCCTCGTGCGGCACGCGAGACGAACCTGTGCAAAATTGTAAAAGTAAAGCTTTCTCGTCAGAAGTAAACCCTTCCACTACTTTCCAAAACCATACAATGGTTTTTGTATTATTTGTATATCCTTTATATTCTGTATTATTTTTCCAATCTTCTACATTTATTTCGGGTATACCACAAATTAATAACTCTATTTCTTTCTCATTAAATAGTTTTATCAATTCCTCATCTATCATTTCTTTTAATCCTTCTTTGATAGCTTTTAACTGTTGTTCTATAGAACTTATAAACTTATTTTTTATTATTAAATTTATATATTCATTTTTATTTATATCTGTTACTAAAATATCTTTCCCATTAGGTATTAATTCATTAATCTTGAAAACACCCAATTCTTCATTTTCTATTGTAAAATTTAAATGTAATACATTATCTATATTATTATTTCTAATCCATAATAATGAATTATAATATTGAGGATCTATTTCTTCTAAATCTTCTAATACAGGAGATTTATCTATTAAATATTTATATATTGATTTATCAAAATGTATATCTACGTTATAACCATCAATAATTATTATAGCAAGTATTCTACCAATAAATCTAAAAAATAATAAATGATCACTATTTATATTACTATTCTTATAAGGTATCATTGTACTCTTTTTATCTGATGAATGTATAAACATCCCTTGATTGGGATCTAGAATATTTTTTATTAATAACTCTAACCATTCTTTTGTTAACCCTCCAAAATCTAAACCCTGTTCACCTGAAAACTTGATTTGTATTTTTCTAGCTTTCAATTCTTTTGCAGATTTTCTCATTATTTGGAAAAATGAGTCAGACAAACAAGATTTTCTATTTACTGTAACTATAAATGATTCTTCAGAGTAATAATCTAATTTATCATAAAAATAGTTTTTCTTATTTGTAAAATTTAATATATTAAATTTAGATAAAAAAGGAATTATTATATCATTTGTATACGTAAAATTATTAATTTCTTCTTGATTTAAAATAATATTCAATTCTAGTGTATTTCTTTTGTGTTTATATTTTTCTATTAAATCTTTATCATTTTGTTTGCTAAAACAAACAAATTCTTCATACACACCAAACAAAGTTAAATTAGTGTAATCAACTAAATTTTCATCTAAAAAATCATACAAAGTATTGAGAAATTTTCTTATATCCTCATTTTTACTATTGGTATTTTCATTTTTATTATTGATATTTTCACTTAAAATATTGATATCCTCATTTTTATTATTATTAATGTTGTCAGTTTTACTATTGATATCCTCATTTTTATATTTATTTTTATATTCTATACTTAAGTCAATAATTAAAAATAGACCATTTTCTCTATTATCTAATAATATAGTAAGAAATTCTAAAATATTATTTTTTATATTATTTTTACAAAATTCAGTCAGGTCATTTATCAAGTTTGTTGATAAATTAATATTAGTTATTTCTGATAAATCTACTAGTAATTGTCTATCTAGATCTTTTTCTATTTTTAATTTACTTAAAATAAATATTGAATCCTCAACAAATTCATACATTGATGATATTTTGATAAGTGTTTTTATAATCTGGTCATATTTTTCTATATCTCCTTTTGATAGAGCTGCAATCTTTTTTAGTATATGTAATGATTTCTTTACAATGACTTTGTCATCATTTGATAATAATATAATATTTTTATACTCGTCTTTATTATACTTATCATCTTTGTTAACATCTTTATTAAATTCGAATTTTTTATTATTATCTATATTATCATTGACATTATTATTATCTTTATTATCATTTGCATTTGTATTATCATCTATATTAAATTCGAATTTTTTATTATTATCTTTATTATCATTGACATTATTATTATTATCTTTATTATCATTGACATTTGTATTATCATCTTTATCTGCATCAAAATTTATAATTTTATTATCGTCTATTTTATTATTTTTTTCCATTTTTAATAACTTTAAATTCAAAAATTCGCAGATTTTATTTCTTAAAATTGTATTGTAACTGACAATTTCTATAAAACTAGAAAACTCTTTTTGTAAAGTGTAATCTGATGACAAATAAGATTGTAAAAAATCTATGAAAATTGTACTATTAATAAACATCTCTATATCCTCTTGTTCTTGTATTTCTGATTCATCACTTGAATTAAAATCAGGTGCATATAAAAAATAGTCATCTTTTAATTTTCTCTCCCTTTCTTCAAATTTATCCCTGTAATTTTCTGATAAGTTGTAAAGAAAGGATAAACTAATAGGAATATAATAAGAGGAAGTAGATTTCCTAAAGTCATACCATTCATTTATAAAATTATTTAAATCTGTTTCATTCATTTGATTAATTTCTTCTACTGATAAATTAGGTACAATACCATTTTCTTCTCCAATACTTAAATCATCATTATATTCATTAGATCCATTAAATTCATTAGATCCAGTATCTGTATCCAAATCATCTACATCTTCAGTATTATCATTTAAATCATTTGATACATTTTCTATTTCTAAATCGCTTTCATGAAAATCGAATTCTTCTTTAAATTTTTTTATCATTGATTCTGAAAATTCTAGTTCACTACAATCCTCTAATAAAGAAAACTCCTCTTTTATCAAAGCAATGGAAGTATAAAAAGCACTAAGGGATTTCTTTTTCTTATTCTTTTTATTTTTTAAATACAGTGAATCTTCTGTTGAAGAACATTCAGGTGTTAAATATTCAGGTACAGACATTTCTAAATATTCTGAGTCTTCATCTGCATAATCTGAATTTTCATAATTATCAATTAAAAAATCATATTTTTTATCATACAAACTTACAAAGAAAGAATAAATGTAACTTATCTTATTTTTACTATCTATAATATCCCAATCTTCTATACCTAGTTTTGTAGTATTTTCTAATTTTAAATCTCCCTCTTTAATATTTAATAGTATTTTTAAAATATGATCTACAATATTATTTTCTATATAAAAAGTAGATAGATCAAAACTAAACCCTTTGTACTGATAAATTCTACCACAAAAATTCCAAGTTACAATAAAAAACTCTATTGATTCAAAAAAAATAATCAAATAATTGTAAAATTTATAATTTATGCAATTTGTTAATTTTTCAATTATAATTTTGTATATCCAAGAAACAAATTTACCATCTGTAAATTTAAGACATAAAATTAAAAATTTTAAAGCTATGAGATAACCATCATTTTTATAATTTATATCTACATTATCAATATACTTCTTAAATATCCTTAATATAAACTTCTTATCTATATATTTAAAATATGAAATATTATTGTACAAAATATCCGAAACAACACTTAATTTATAGACATTGTATAATGATTTCTTCATAATATATTTAAAAAGTATATCTTTATCATTATTTTTACTAAGTAGTGTTTCATTATTTATATATTTTCTAAATACCTCTCTAAAATGATTTACGTCATAATAACAAAATAAGTAATTTTCACTTATAAATTTACTAGGGCTTTTAATCTTGTAATCTATCAAGTCCTCTGAATACTGAAATAATTGATGAAAAATACATTTTACTATTATTTTCACTTTTTTAAAATTATAATATTTTAGTAAAAATTTTATCAGACTTCTCATCTTTAATTTCTTTGCCTTGTGATTTTTTAAATTTTATAAATGCTAAAAGAAATAACATTTTCAATTTTAAATTACAATTTTTTGTTTTCATCACTTTACCTAATATTATTTCTTCAGATGTGTTATTATTCATATTATCATTATTTATATCAATATCATCAATGTTATTATCATAATTTATATTATAATTATTTATATTCTGACTATTTATATTCTGATTATCAAAATTATCATTATCAATATCATCATTCATAGTATTCACTTCATTGTTCATAGTATCAGTATTCATATTAACAATGTCATTATTTATACTATTAAAAGTATAATACTTGTATGTATGAATACACAATCTGATAAAATCCTCATTATCAAAAAAGTGTTCATTTATAATTTTATAACATATCTCAGGTTTATCATAATAAATTTTATATTGGAAATTATTCAAAAATATCTTTGATACATCACAATCCTCTAAAATATTTTTATATTGTAAATCAAAATCAGGAGTTAAATATTTTTTATATACTTTAACTATATCCTTATTAATTTTAATATCGTTAAAAAATAATAAGCTATCATAAAAAGTAAGAATCTTACTATTAAAATTATTATCTAATAGAAATTTAGTAATCCAATTAAAATAATCATTCTTTAGTGGTAAATCAAACCAAGTAATTGAAGAAAGCATATCACAAATTTCTGTAATTGTAAAGTATTCGAAATTAATAAACAGCCATTGAATAAATTGAGTAACAAAATGCTTTTCCCAGTTGCTGATATTATAAATAAAATATTGATCATAAAATCTCTCTTTTTCTCGTTTATGCTAAAATTAAATTTAAATATTTTATGCTTTTTAATTTGTTTGTTAACAAACAAATTGAGAAAATATTTTAGACAATCGTCATTTAAATTTTTTTCTTCTTCATACCAAATAAAATCAAGAATATAATTAATTTCTATCCATATTAAATAGTTCAGGTCTTCTGTATCTTTATCTTTAACACTAAAAAAATCTAGTATTAATTTATCTTTTAATTGATCAATTAAAATATCTAGAATTTCAAAAAGTCTATAGAATAGATTTTTATAATTAGTAAATTTTAAATCATTATATTCTTCTTTAATTTGTAATATAGAATTACAAATAATATTTAAATATATTTCTAGTTTACAAAAATTATCTATTTCTTGTATTAAAAAACTATTACAGATTTTTTCCAAATAATTATTTTTGAGTTTGATGTTGTTTAACAAGTTTAGAAATTTCAATTTCAATTTTTTATCCAAATCAGAATTATTATTTATCAAGAAGTCTAAGTTTTCAAAAACTAAATCATTTTTTTGTAAATCCAAATTTAATTCGTTAAATTTAATTAAATCCACAAATTCAAGATATCCTTTTATAAGTGATTTGTTTTCAATATGCAATTTAATATATTCTAATATCTTCTCTTTATATTCAGGATGATGTTTTAAAAATTTGTTAAATTTATTTGTGAACTTTTCTAAATTGAAGTTTTCTTGTGACAAAATTTTATCTAAAAATTTGTTTATAATTTTTTCATTTATAATTTTTTTTCTTAAATCATGATTTAGAGACAGATCATCAAGTAAATCCAAAATAGTAAAATTCATGACGTCATTTTCAATATAAAAATCAAAAATTTTTAAAACACCATGTTTTTCAATTGCCAAAATTGACATAGGATCGTTATTAATAAAAAAACTTATTGTGGAACAACATACTTGAGAAAACACTTTAGATTGACTTTTTATCAAGAATATGCATTTTTCTAAATATTTGCTATCTTCGAATGGTTCAAAAAAGGCACTACTTTTTTTATATGTTTCATTAATTATTTTAAATAACATTTTTAAAGCCATTCTATCTTTTTTCAAGTGAATACTGTCAAAGCTTGTTAATAGAATTTTAAAATCGTCTAGATCTAACACTTTGTCAAATATATCTGATTCTCTTGCAATAATAGTGTACAACCCTGAAAAATATTGAAATCTAAATCTGGATTATTAACTTTAGACAAAAGACAATATTTTACATTAAAAGATATCAAAGTGATATTTACAAATATACTTATATTTTCAAAAGAAGATGTTTCATTGTAGATAAGTCTTTTTTTAATAAAATCATCTACTTCAAGAATTTTTTTTATGACCTCTTTATCAAAATCAGTTTGTAATAAATGAAAAACGTATTCATCCAACGCATATTTCATTTCATCATCCAACGCATTTTTCATTTCATCATCCAACGCATTTTTCATTTCATCATCCAACGCATTTTCATTTCATCATCCAACGCATTTTCATTTCACATTTATATTTTTTTTTAAATCATCAATTTTTATATAATTTTTAATATCTTTTAAAATATTTTCAGATTCTTCTACTAAACTTCCTATTGTAATTAAAGAATACACTTTTAATATAAAAGACATTTCCTTACTACATAAAATCTTATGAGCTTCTAAATACAAATCTGTAATATTTTTATCAACTTTATTTATATTAAAATATTCTAATGGGTCACTTAAAGGTGTTGATAGGGTTTCATTAACAATGTATAAATCATCATATAAAGATTTCTTAATTTTTAAATCTGGTAAATTTATTAATTTGAATAAAACTTCAATCTGTGTATGATTATTCTTCAACAATCTTTCTTTGTAAGCAAACAAAGACATTGCTTTAAATGCCTGTAGACTTACTTGGAAATCAAAGCATAATGCATAAGAAAGGTATAGATGTGTATTGGGTAAATTAATATGATTATTACTAAACATTTGTATTCTCTGGAAAAACTTAAAAATATTCACTAAAAGATCTTTCTCTTCTATTAGAAAATGTTTCTTCTGGAAACCATTTCAAAATTATTTTTATAAATGCTTTTTAGAATTTTACCACACTTTTTAAAAATTTTATTCCAACTGTCATATCTTTTACTTTTATATACAAAGTTAGTCATAAGAGGTCTTAAAAGTTCCGAAAGTTCATCAAAATCTTCTGTAACTAAAAATTTTTCTTCAAATTCTTTGGAAGTAAGAACTTTTGACATTAAAGGGTATAAGAAATATTCAATTATATAAAAATTTCTAAATATTATTGAAAGATTTTTAAAAACAAAAATATTTTATTTAACTTCTTATTTAATCTAAGAATTTTGCTTATTATTGAGTTTTTCTTTATAATCTATAAAGACAGCTTAACTCTCAAATATAAAACAGTGTAAGACACAATAAATATTACAAATCATATTAAAATCACGTAAGCTAAATAAAAGAATAATTAAATTTCCGTATTAAAATATATTTTCTTACTAAATGTTCTGTAAAAACCTCTGTAATATCAATTTAATAATTGCAATATCATTATAAATTAGAACCTATGTAATCTATTTTTATTGTATTTTGTAATACTTTATTAATTACTAAGTTTACTTTTTTTAAATTTATACAGTGTTTTTAACTTCAACATAAAAATATATGTATTGATGATTTTTTACTTTTTAAAAGATAATAAACAATTTGTAAAAAATATAAATACTTTATAAACTCAGGGCTTTTTTGTAAAAAATACAATTGGTTAATTTTCAATATTTGTAGTAATTGGTGCTTTTTAACAATTTGTTTGTTAATTAACAAACAAATTTCTATATTTATGCATTTATGCAAAAAAAATATAAATAAGTTTTTTTTCAAACCCTTTTTATGCATAATCAAATAGATGAATCTTTATACTCGAGACAACTCTATGTAGTAGGAAAAGATGCTATGGAAAAAATGATGAAAAGTAGTATTTTAGTTATAGGACTAGATGGATTAGGTCAAGAAGTAGTCAAAAATTTGTGCCTTACAGGAGTTTCTAAAATATATATACATGATAATTTAGAAGTAACAGAAAGTGATTTGTCAACAGGTTTTTATTTCTCAAGGAGTGACATAGGAAAAAGAAAAAGTGAAGTTTTAATAGACAAATTTAGAAGCCTTAATGAATATGTTTTAGTAGAAATATTAAATGATTGTAATAGCTTTAAGGAATTCGATTTAGTTGTGTCTTGCAATGAACATGTACATTCTATGATCGATTTAAATAAACAAGCTAGAAGAGACAATTGTAAATTTATAGGGTGTCAAAGTAGAGGAGTTTTTTCTCAAATTTTTTGTGATTTCGGTGCAGATTTTATGTGTTTAGATACAAATGGTGAACAGCCCTTAAATGGAATGATTAATGATATTTCTAGTACAGGCGTTCTTACGGTTGTAGATGAACAAAGACATAATCTTGAGGATGGTGATTTGATTAAAATAATACAAAATGTCAAAAATGGAAAAACAAAAAATAATTTCTACGAAGGATTATTGTTTAAGGTACATAGTCTTAATAAGTCTCAAGTACAACTTACTAAAATTGATGGATCGACTATTATCGAAAGTGAATTATCAAATATCAAAGAAATGCCTTTTGAATTTACAGAAATTTATGGAGGAGATTTTGAACAAATCAAGCGCCCTAAAATTATTCATTTTAAGATGTTAGAAGATTTACTAGATACTCCAAATATTTTAAGTTATAATTATGACTCTGATGCTCAAAATCTTATCACACATAAATGTTTTATCGGACTAAGCGAATATGTTAAAAAACATTATTGCCTACCTTCAGAAGATCAATTTGTGTCTTTTTATATAAAAAATTATAATAGCCAAGATAATTTTGTAAGAACTTTTGGTAGATTATGTGATACTTCTTTTATGCCCATATGTTCAATAGTAGGAGGATTTGTGGCCCAAGAAGCTTTAAAAGGGATTAGTTCTAAATTTACACCTTTAAAACAGTTCTTATATTACGATGCCTATGAATTGTGTACAAATTCTAGTTATCCAAAAAAAGATTTTGGCAGGTATCAATCGATGTATAAAATATTTGGAGAAGACAATTTGAAAAAACTTTTTAACACGAATTTGTTTTTAGTTGGTGCCGGTGCTATTGGTTGTGAACATCTTAAAAATATTGTTATGTGTGGTATTTCTTCACAAGGAAGATTAAATATGACAGATATGGATTCTATAGAACAAAGTAACCTGAATAGGCAATTTTTATTTAGTAAAACAGATGTTGAGAAAATGAAGGCAGAGGTTGCTGCTTCTAAGATTTCGTCTTTAAATGAAGATTTTATGAATTTTTCTAATGTTAAATATTTTAATTTAAAAGTAGGTGAAGAAACTGAAGAAGTTTTTTCCGACGATTTTTTTGAAAAGATCGACATTGTTGCGAATGCACTTGATAATGTGGAAGCAAGATTGTACACCGATGAAAGATGCGTGTTACATCGTAAACCTTTAGTAGATTCTGGTACGTCTGGCACAAAAGGCAATGTGCAAGTAGTTATTCCATTATATTCAGAATCTTATGGTTCTAGTCGAGACCCTCCAGAGAAATCAATTCCCTTGTGTACAATTAAAAATTTCCCACATGCTATTGAACATACAATAGAATGGGCAATGAGTGAATTTAGATTGAGATTTCATGATCAAATTTTAAAGGCTATGGATTCTACTGATGAAACTGAAGATGTTGATCTTTTGGAATTATTTAGGGTTTCTCCAAAAGATATCCATGATTGTATCAGACTAGGATTAAGATTGTTTATAAAATATTTCCATACATCAATACAAGAATTATTAAAAACTTTTCCGCCTGATTCTTTGACAAAAGAAGGCCAACCGTTTTGGATGCCCCCAAAAAGAGCACCAGAACCTATTAACTTGGATATCAGCAATGATTTACACATTACATTTATTAGGAGTGTAGCAAATATTTACAAAAATGTTTTTAATATCAAAAGTGATATCGTAGAGAATTCCTACGTTAGTAATTTTATAAATAGCGAATTAGAAAATATTGATAACATATCAACAAATTCTCATAAAGAAAATAATACAAGTTTTACAAATTTATCACCACAAGAATTTGAAAAAGACAATGATTTAAATAATCATATAGATTTTGTGTATTCTTGTGCTAATTTAAGAGCACAGAATTATCTTATCAAGAATATTGATAGATTATCTATCAAAGGAATAGCAGGTCGTATAATTCCTGCTATAGCTACCACTACAGCTGTTGTATCAGGATTGTCTATCATTGAGATGATAAAACTTCACTTAAAATATGATTTTACAAAATACAAGAATTCTTTCCTAAACTTAGCATTGCCTTTTTTTGCTTTATCTGATCCTATTGAGGCAGAAAAGGAATATTATTTTTTAGATAACAAGAAGTATTATTTTAATATGTGGAATAGACTTGAATACAAAAATACTAAACTTAAAAATATTATAAAAGCATTTGAAATACAGTTTAAGACTAAAGTAAATATGCTTACAATTGATAATAAATTATTATACTGGGATGTTGATAATAAATACGAAGAAAATCTAAATAAAAAGATTGACGAATTGATTGATCATAAAGATGGAAGAAAATTAGTACAGATAGATTTATCTACTGATGATGAAAAAGACACTTACCCAAGAATAATTGTTTTGATAAATAAATAAAATCTTTATTTTATGCATTTTTTTTGGTGATACCAAAATACCTTTAAGCTTTTTATAATTTTCCCTTACGATAAGAAAATTATTAAAACAATTTTATGAACATAAAATTGTAAACTTAAAAAATGTTACAAAATTAATTTTAACATTTTATAAATTTACGATTTTTTACCCTTAAAATGAATGAATTGTTGATAGAAAAAGAAAGACTAGCTAGAAAAGAAGGAGATATTGAACAACTTAAGTCTATTTTTCTAGAAATGTTAAATAACTGTAAATCTGATAAAGAAATAATTTCCCTTATTAAAGTTTTATCTATAAGAAGGGGTCAATCCCCTGAAGCCATTAGATGGCTTGTAAATGATGTTTACAATAAAAAAAAAGAATCTATTGATTTTATTAAAAATTTACTCAGTGAAGTTGTAGAAGGTAAAATTTATTTAGAAAAAGAAAGAGTTGATTTTACACTTGCTCTTATGAGAGGAGCTTCTTCTAGTAAAGAAGCTCTTTCTTATATTTTAGATGTACCAATAGAGACATTTACACTTGTAGACGATCAAACTATTATTTGCTACCAGCTTGAACAATTTAGGCTTTGTAATGAAGTTAAAGATTGGATAAAAGCAAGCATTGTTATGAAAAGAATCAGACAAAGATATTTTGAGGAAAATAACAAACCTGATTTAAGACTTAGATTTTACATGTATAAAATTCAATTGCTATTAGGGGAATGTAATTTTTTAGAAGCTTCTCGAGTATATTTGACTATTAATGAAATTTATGAAAAAACAGAATATTCTTTATTGGCTTCTTTCTTTTGTATTATTGGTTGTAATGATGATACAAGTCTTTTAGAAGTACTTAGAGATGATAAAAATAATGAAGAATGGATGAGAATAATTTTGGATAAATTTCTTGATAATTTGTTAATTAATAAAAATATTATAAATGACGTCAGAGATATTTTTCAACAAGTATTAGATATTGATCAATATCATTTTTATTTACTTGAGGCTATTAATAACCATAATTATAAAATTATAGAAAAATATTACTCTTCTATAAATTTTACCACTTTTACAAGTTTAATGGATTTAGAAGAAAGTGAATTAATAAAGAAAATATCTTTTATGGTGAATAGTAAGAGAAGTCATTGTAAAATTAATCAGAAAGAAAGAATAGTTGTATTTGATAATAAAAAATTGTCTAATGGAGTTGATGAACTTATGGATAATTTGATTAAAGTTGATCATTTAATCCATAAAGAATCTTTTAGTAAATAAAAATTTTATGATTTAAAATTAATTTATGCAAATTTTGTTTTTAATTTATGCAAATTTTGTATTTAATTTATGCACAATTTGTTTTTAATTTATACGTTTATTGTTAATCTAATAATTCTAAATATACAATATTTCACAAAACCACACTAATCAATTATACTGTAATTCTCTACCAAAAAACTATTGCATACTTCTTGTTCTTAATTTTTACTTAGAAGATTCTTTTTCCTCAGTTCTAAATATTTCGGTATTTTTTGAGTTCAAGCGTACCATTAGAAACCTTCTACATTAAATTTTAATTTACAGAGTCACTTTACAATTCTAAAATTTTTACAATAGATAGTTGATCAATAAAAAATTTAGAATCGTATAAAATTTTAGTCGATGAAAATTGTGAAGATCGACATTAATGCGCTTTGTAACTTACTTTATAAATTCTACAAAATAGCATAGAATTTTAAGATTGCTCGACAAATAACAAATGTAAATTATGACTATTGCAAACACAGTCTATCAATATCTTAAGTTTGACTAAGGAGGAATTTAATTTTAGACATTATTAAGGTAACATTGTTTAATATTTCATCATTGATGTATTGATTGTGATGTTTGATATCCTCTCTATAAAATTTCTCAGAATTAAAGTTTTTAACATTTTTTTTCCTAGCTTAGTTTTGTACCGCTAAATTTTATATTGCAAATTTTAATCATAAGTTTATTAGAAATTTTTACAAACAAAATCTTTCCTTTTAGGAATTTGACAAGTAAGGATATTCTCTTATTGGTAAATATATTATTTTAACGTTATCGAGAAAATTTATAAAAAAATCAGTTGATACTAAAAAAAATTTAATTTAGGGAAACTGTATATGTAAACTCATTTTCAGGTGTCCGAATGTTGATAGTTACTTTGTTGATCTCATTTAAACATCCTTTATTTATTAATATCCTTGCTAAAAATCTTTACTAAGTGTTTGTAAAAAAAATATTGAATTTTCTTCTTCGTCTTTTAGAATAAATTAAGTGTTTTTTTTAAACTCTACAGAAGTAGGAGTTATTTTAGTACACACGTATTCTTCAGTTTGAGGCATATTTTGTAAGTCAATAAAATCTAAAATGTAAATTTATATGAAGAATTAGTGAATAAATTATCAATATTTAAAATATCAGTTATCATTTCAGGCACTGAAACTTTTGGATCAGGTATCATACACAATTCCCCGGGGTGTGTATGATACCTGATCCGAAAGTACTTTACAAAAAAAATCTAAATTGAAATAGACACATTATAAAAAATGTGTTAAAATAAAAAATATGAATATTTTATGACTCTAAATTAACTAATTACACGTTTTTTTCATACTATACAAAACAAGTATTATATTGTATATAAAACAGATAAATCATTCTTCTAAAAACAATATTTTAAATCTGTAGTACTTGGTAACTCACTTATTTTTAAATAGAAAGTAATGTTTATACTTTATAATTAGGATATTAACCTCCGATTATGTCATTTATATATTGATTTTTCGATGAAGTAGATCTCAGTTATTACGCTCAGCCTAATCAATCACTTTTCTAAAAAACAGTAATCTAGTTAACTTTATAATACTAAAAAAATTTTGTACTTTGCCACAATTTTTTAACAATCAACAATATCCAAGATGTTCGACAATCTTTAGTATCAAATAATTATTATTCTTATTAACTCAATTTTACGCAGAATTAAAAACTATTATACATTACAATTATAAAAAAATATTTAACTAATGGTCTAATAAAAAAACTAATATTGTAAACGTTTTAATTGTTTTCTCCCTTTTTTCTTCATAAATTGTCTTTTTAGTTCTAAATTGCAATAGTTCTCGATTGAATCCATTGTATATTTCAATTTAATTAAAAAATCTTCTATATAAAATTGTAAATGAGAATAGAATGAAATTAGTTTATAATGTTGTTTTTTAATTGTATTTGTTAGATGAAATTTAAATGAATCTAAAATATGTAAAATTTCGAAAACAAAATTTGGATCTTCGTATAGTTGAGTAAGTCTATGAAAATGCATTTTATATTTTTTAATATAAATCGTCTCTTTGGATTCCGCTTCACTACTAGACGAAAAGAAGCTTAAAAAACAAACAAATTCTAAAAAAAAATCGTGAATTTTAGACATTTTTTCAGAATTCGTATGTTCAAAGTACTTTGCGACTTTTAAAAAATTATCTTTATCATAAGAAACAAATATATTAAATTTACTATGAATATCATCTCTAGTTTTATCAATTAATTGTAAAAAAGTATCTGTTGAACGTATCCTTTTTATTTTATTACATTTTTTATAGGTAATATAATCAGATGTGCTCTTAAATATATCTAATTTAATTTCTAAAAATTTTATACGGTCGACAATCGTGTCTAAGTCTAACAATTTAAAGTTAATAGTTTTCAGACTTGTCAACATTTCATTGTAATCTTTAAAACGTCCAATTGCTTGTTCTTTTAATATACTGCTTGTTTCTCGAGTGGATGTGTTGTCTAAAGTTATTTGGAATGCGTCATCGAATTCAATATTGAAATTTTCAAACTGAAAAATATTATTATCTTCACTCGTTGTAATATTAAAATCTTCAATAGTGTTTCGATCGTAGATAGTATTTGCACAGTATTGAAGTTGCATAAAAAATATCATAAAAGGGGGTTTTTAATTTAAAATTTTTTTTTGTCAAGAAAACAAAAAAAATTACGTAAAAACTGATTTATATTGATTAAATAAATGTAAGAATTTTGCAGATTTGAACAAAATCATAATTTCAATTTAGATAATAAAAATTTATTTTTTACATTGATAGATAGCAATCATGTTTTTCTATCTTTAATATTTTTTAGAAGAAAAAGATTCAATCAATTGTTAGAACAATTAAAATCTCTTTATTAAAGACTGTTTTCTAAAATATAAATCTACTTCTTAGTAAATTTATATGAGCTATATATTGAAATTTATCGTGCTGATATGGAATTTAGAATATAAATTTGTTAATCATTTGTTTATAACTTACATTCTAACAATATTCATTTACTTTGAATATAAAATTATTATACACAAACTACATTTGGGTTGTTAAAGAAGTCATATATTCATTGATTTCTTTTATGGACATCGAAAATGAAATAACACTTACTTTAGTTCTATTAAATGTACTTAAAATATTTTACATTGTGAAACATCTTGTATTAATTATGACGTAATAATTAAAAAATGCAGATTACATAAAAAAAGTTATAATTAGTCATTAAACATTACAGAAGAATTTTTTTATGTATAAATAATTTGTAAAACAAAAATTTTAAGATTTTTTCAAAGATAAAAAATTAGTTTTTGATCATAAAAAATCAATGAAGGGGATTAATGTAATACATGTAAATTTAAATAGAAGTAATGCTTTACTGATAAACAACAAATATAACTATTTTAAGTTGTCTAGAATTATAATTGTACAATTTAATATTTTAAAGAAAGATAGACTGAGAATTTAAACTCGATTTATAAGAAAAATGAGTAGGCAATAAAATGAAAACCAGTGTGATACTAAATGACAACTTCCTATCTATTTATTTTACTAGTAGCATGTTAAAATATTAAAAAGGTCTTGTTTCAATATAAACAATACAAAATTCTGCTAAAAAACAAATTAATCAACACAACTACTTAAATTGTAAGAGACTTTCATTTTTCAACAAACTTCAAAATTTTACACAATAATACTGAAAGTCTCTAATACCAAGTTAAATTTATAAAGTATATAAAGAGAAAGTTATATTAATAATAACCTATTGAAATATTTTTTTACTAAACATACGTTTTACATTGACAGATAAAGATCTTAAAAAGTTATAAGAGTTCCATTTTTGATATTAACACTTATTGTTTAAATATCAAAATATTTGATTTATTGAAATATTCAATTCGCAAAATTTCTCTTAGAAGACTACTTGTGATATATTTGTTTTTGATATTGAAATGTCGTATATTTACTTTTGTTTAAAACAAAGGGAAGGTAACATTAAAAATTTTCAACCCTTTAATGTTAAGAAATTTACAAAAATCAAGAATCCTATCTTTCCTCAATTCTAATAAAAATCCTTGGAAGATTCTAATTTTAGATAAACATACTCAATCTATTTTATCACCTCTTATAAAAAGTAAAGAATTGAGAGATTGTGGTATAACATCGTATTTTCTTGTATCATCTAAAAGGTACCCAATTTCTAACACGCCTGCTATTTATTTTGTATCAGATATTTCTAAAATCTCTGATGATGTTTTACAATGTCTTTATAACGAATATAACATTCATAGTGTCAATAATATAAAACGTAAGGAACTCGAGAAACTTGCACTTTCACTCGCTAAAAAAGGATTAGCTAACTACGTTACTCAGGTTTATGACCAATTTGTAGATTTTGTAAGTTTACAAGATGATTTTTATACATTTAATATAACTGACTCATATATCTCAAAAACCAATATAGAAGTTTGGCGGTCAATTGTTTCTTCAATCTTAGGAATATTTATAACATTGAATACCATACCTATTATTTATAGTATTGATGATATGACTTCTACTATTAGTAAAATGATAAATGAAAAAATAAATAGTAATAAATTATTTACTAAATGTAGAGAAAAGAGATCTTTACTTATTTTAGTAAATCGGGATTATGACGTAATTTCACCAATACAACATGTTTGGAGTTATAGCGCACTTATGGATGATTTATTAGATTTTAAAAATAATAAAATTATAATTAAAGATAAAATGTATGACTTAGACCCAAGTGACCCACTTTGGAAAGATAATAGAAACGAGTATTTCCCTATAGTTGTAGAAAAAGTAGAAGCGGCACTTTTGGAATATAAAAAAGAAATGGCTTTAAGATCAATTGATAATAAATCTGATAAAAAAGCTATAACAGATTTATTAGAAAAAACGCCCGAACTTGCGAAAAAGAATGAAACTGTTAATTCGCACATTACAATTTGTTTAGAAATGGTTGATATTATCAAAAAAAGAAGTATTGACGAATTTTATAGAATTGAAAAATCTGGTTTTACTGATGAAGAGTTAATGATGATCTCTGAAAAAGGTACAAATGAAGATATTTTAAGATTAGCGCTAAGTGTTATAAATACAAAAGATGCAGACATTGCTGAGGCAATATTAAAAAAAAGAAATATAAAAACACGTTTAGTTGATTTTTTCAAGCAATTTAGACCGAAAACAACAGTCGAAAAAAGTAGGTTTTCAAATGTTGTGTCTTCTCTTATGGGAAATGTACAGAAATTTCTACCTGTAAAAGAAAAATCTCCTATTTCAGATTTAGTAGAAAAAATTTGGAATAATTTGAGATCGTCGGAATTTAAAATGATTGATCCTTTAAATGATGACCAGTTTAATAAACAAGATGTCTCTAGTATTGTTGTTTGTATGATAGGGGGAGCTACATATTCAGAATTAAAAACTTTAAAAATTTTAGAAGATAAAATAGGAGTACCTATTATTTACGGAGGAACTGAAGTTCTAAATTCTGCTAATTTTATGGATCAAATTGAAAAGTTCATTTCGAAATAAATTTTTATTTTAAAACGTTCCCGCCCAAAATTTACTAAGCAAACATTAGTATTTTATTTTTGATTAACCCTTCATTCGAAATAATGTACACAGATGAAAATACTTCTAATACAAATTCTAAGTATCGAAAAAATATCGATTTAAGTTTTTCCGGGGATAGTTCATTTTGTTATATTAATTTCCAAATTTTAGATTACAATATAAACCTTTTGAGGGATGTCATAGATAAAATTGGTAATATAATTTCTAATACTTCAAATATAAAAAAATCAAGTTACTGTTTTGTTAACATTCATGATTCGGTTTATTGTCGCCTTATTAAAGCTTTTGTAAATCTTATTGAATATTTAAAAAATATTTTTCCAATATTAAAAATTACAAAAAAAAATATTTACAAAGAATTGTACGTTTTCAAGTGTATTTTTATGGATTGTAGTAATTTGTTAGTAAATGAACTCATATTTAAAACTTTTGACCTCTTTGTAAATTTAAAAGGATCTTATGAATGGTCAATAGAAATTAAAAAAATTTCTTATATTTATAAAAGAAATGTGATGTACGTGATAGATGTCATAAATAGTAATAAACTTACTAATTATGGTTTTAAATTAATTTATATGGATTTTATGATTTCAAAGGATTCTTTTGAAGGGACTCCAATAAAAAAAAGATGTCTACCTAATAAAAATTTACAATCTAAAAAAGAAAACAAAAACCTAAGCACTTTTGAATCTGAGTTGTGTTTAATGTCTTCAGATGTTCCTGACAACATATTTGTTATTAATAAAGATAAATTAGAAAATAATATTGATTATTGTAAATTCAGTAATCCTATTAAAACAACAACAGACACCAATAAAAGAATTATTAATACACAAAAAGTCAGTAATAATTTGATTAAAGCACAAACCTGTCAAAAAATGATTTTCTAGATTTAAAAAAATTAGAAGTTAAATTTTTAAAATTTTCAGACATGCCTAAAGAGGTCGTAAAAATAGCAGAAGCTTCTTTCAGTGAAGTTTTTAAATTTGGAAATTCGATTTATAAAATTATTCCTTTAGGCGAAGGTTCTATGACAAATATCCGAGATTTCATTCGAGAAGCCAAGGTATTAAAAATTTTAAAAAAAGAAAAAGGAATTTCTATTCTAGTGGATATTTTAATTGTTACAGGATCATATCCTAGATCGTATCTCAAAGCGTGGGATAAGTTTGGATTTATAGAAAATCCAAGACCCGATTTTTATTCTAATAAACAGGAATTTGGAATTTTAGTGACTGCTGACGGAGGCATTTGTCTGGAAAATTACAAATTTAAAAGTGTAAAAAAAGTACAAAAAGTTATTTTAGAAATTAGTTCGATTTTGTCATTTCTTGAATTGAAATACAATTTTGAACACAGAGATTTACATTGGGGAAATATTCTTATTCTAAATGATAAGATTCACATAATAGATTTTGCTTTAAGTAGATTAAATCTTGAAGGAGAAATAATATATAAAAAATTAAATGAATATTCCTGGATTTTCGAAGGAGATGAAGAAATTGACGAGCAATTTGGCATTTATAAAAAAATGAAGGAAATTATTAAAGATGATTGGGAAGGGTTTTACCCTATAACAAATGTTTTATGGATTACATACCTAGTAAAAAAGCTTTTTAACCAACTTTCTGTAAAAAAATCTTCAAATGTAAAAGCAAAATATTTAAAAGTGTTAGAAAAATGTTGTTCTATTAGCGACTTTTATTACAAAATTAAAAACGTAAGTTAATTAAGTGTAAAAATTTTTTAGTCTCCAATAAACTGTTTAATTTTTATCCCTCATGTCCTTAGAGCTGACAAATATAAAGCTTATAAAAAAAATTGCATCTGGTGCGTTTGGCGAGATTTATTTAGCCCACGATACGCTTTTACAAGTACCAGTTGCAGTAAAAATAGAAAAAAGAGGGAATCAGACACAAATAAAACACGAATATTTTGTATATAAAAGACTAAATAAATCTAATTCTAAATATTCTATGGGTAATAGTCCTGATTTACTTCCCAAAATATTTGCATATGGTAAAATTATGGTAGATAATATTTTTGCAAATTGTCTAGTTATGGAATTATTAGGTAAATCTTTAGAAGAGTTATTTGTTAGTTGTAATAGACGTTTTCATATAAAAACAGTTGTTAAATTGGGTTTAAGGATGTTAGAAAGTATAGAATTTGTACATAATAAGCATTTTGTACATAGAGACATAAAACCAGATAATTTTGTATTTGATATTAGTCAAACAAATCTTTATTTAATAGATTATGGATTAGCTAAAGAATATAGAGATCCAAATACTTTAATACATAGAGAAATTAGATATGATAAATCACTAACGGGTACTGCACGATATGCCAGTATTAGAACCCACCAGGGATGTGAACAAAGTAGAAGAGATGATTTAGAAAGCATTGGATATTGTTTAATTTATTTTTTAAAAGGCAGGTTACCCTGGCAAGGACTTAGAGCAGAAAATAAACAAGATAGATATGAAAAAATAAGAGAATATAAAGAAACCTTAAAACTTTGGGAGTTATGCTTGGATTTACCACATGAGTTGTATATGTACAATTTTTATGTAAGGAATTTAGGATATGATGACTGGCCAAATTACGAATATCTAAAAGATCTTTTTAGAGCACTTATGAAAAAAAATGGATGGAGAGATGATGGGAAATTTGATTGGAATATATAAATAAATAATTTTGTTATTATAAATGTTTTTATTTTTACAATTACAAAAGTATTTTTTATGTATTTTTTAGTAGTAATAAAAATTTGTATATTAAGTTTTAAATTTACCTATAAAAATAAAAATATATTGCATAAAGAGAAAAATTATGAAAACAGAATTGTAAAGAAGACTTTCACAAATGATTATATAAATGAATAACCCTGTAAATAGATATACTAATAATATTGTCAATTAAATACATTCAATAATAATTTTGATTAAATACATTCAATTAAAGAGTCAATCAAATTATTCAATTTAATACTTTTTATAATAGAAATGTAAAAATAATAAAATAAAAGATAAGCAAAAGTACAATATTGTCAAAAATCTTCTTAAGAAACTTCCTCCATCAGATCCCTTCTCCATAATATTTTTACTTTCTTTTACTGATTTATAAATACCTCCTACTTTCTCTATAACGTCATCAATTCTTTCATCTTGTATATTTAATTGTTCTGATATGTTGTCTTGTATACTTTCTATTTCTAACAACCTTTCTCTGGTTACTCTATACCTTTCAACAAGTGTATTTCCCATAATTTCTATACTTTCCATTTGTATATTGGGATTGTATTTTATTTGTTCTTTTACTACTTGTTGTTTCTCTGGTTCTAGTTCTATGTTGTAAGTAGTTTTTTTAATTTTTAATTTTTCAAGTTTAAATTTTGTCTCTAAGATAAAAGATTGAATAATTTTTTTTATACCTTCAAAGTGTAAGTGTTCATCTTCATTGCCTTGTAGTTCAATTACATTGAGAGTTGATTAGTATTTTCAATTATTTTGTTAAGGTTTTTTTCTAAAATGAGAATGTTTTTATAATTTAGTGTATTAGTTATATTTTTGTTAAGTTTTACAATGTCCTCTCGTAAAGTATCAAAGAAGAGTTTTTTATGAGTAGGAATATCTTTCTGTTTATTTTTTACATATCCCTGATACTCATTGAGTCTATTCATAGGGATAAAAAAAATATTTGTATAACATAGATTAATTGATATTTGTATAATTTTATGTTTGATTAATAGCATTTATAGTATTTGTATAATAAACAATATAAATTTATTAATATTTGTATAATTTTATGTTTGATTAATAATATTTATAGTATTTGTATAATAAACAATATAAATTTATTAATATTTGTATAATTTTATGTTTAATAAATAATAATATTTTGTAAATATAGATTTATTTATAGTAAACAATCTATTTATAACCATAATTAATTTATAAATATATATTTATTTATAACCATAATTAATTTATAACTATATATTTATAACTAAAATCTTTGGTTATTTAAATCATTGAGAATTTCTTTAACTTTGTCAATATCACAGGACTGAATCTTTTTAAGATCAAAATCGTAACAAATTTTATCTTTTGACCTTTTTCTATTTCTCCCTTCAATTTCTTTAATTTCAGTCAAATTTGGATCCCAACTTACTCTTCTTGATTTTATCTTGAAATCTTTCAGTTCTTTTTCAGAGTAATTACATTTATCTAACAAATCATTTACAAAAGCCTCTTCAAGAAATTTATAAGCCATTTTTAAGTAAATTAAAAATTCTTCCGTATATTTTACTTGTTGAATATCTGGAAGATCAATACTTAAAAAAAGATCTCTTTGCATTTCATAATCAGTTACTGTCTTTAAGTTTTTTATATCTTTTAATTTCATTAAAGGGTAAGAAATGTAATAAGTCATAAAAAATATATTTTTAAAAGTCTTGTCTCTGTTTTTTATATTTATTTTTTAATATAATAAGAAGACTAGTAATATAAATAAATATTATTAGAAGATGACAATCACTTTTAAATTTGCTATAATAATACATATCATTACTTTTTATGATAAAATCTTTTTCAAAAGACAATTTAAATTCTTTTGTCCCTAATATGAATTATAACCATCTTATTAAAAATACATTAGAAAATATTGGTAGTTCTTTTATATTTGGAGTAAGTAGTAAACTTGTTTATAAGTCATTTATTGATTTTCCTGATCTTTTTACTTTACAAGAGTGTCTTAACAGTGGATATAAAATGGGATTATATACACTTGTTAATAGTATTAATATCTTTTTACTTAATAAATTGGGAGTAAAAGATTTATTTTTATTATTAACTAGTAGTTTTATTACTAATTTTTACTTTAATATTAAAAATGGTGTACAGTATGCTTATAAATGTGGTGTAAACGGAGTCATAAGTAGTTTTGTAAGAAATTTATTAAATATTTAAAAACAAACAAACTATTTTTTTAAAAGTATAAATAAAAAAAAACAGCATAAATTATGAAGAAAAAATAGTTAAAGAAAATTACTAAAGAAAATTATTAATATTTCTTTGTATTACATCACAGCCGATCTCAATTTATTATTTATAATATAAATAATTGTTTATAATGAGATCTTGTTATTAAAATTACAAAATAATGAATTCAGAAAAATCAAATCTACGATAAAATTTTATAATTACTCCTACTAGAAAATACTTCTATTAATAGATTTTACAAATCATTTTCTGTTGAACAACTTTAAAACAAAAAAAAGGTATAAGGGATTTATCCATTATAATTGATATTTACAAACTTACAATATCAAGTATTTACTACGAAGCTAAAGTTAATTATCAGAATTACAAAAAATGATTAGTTTATTCAGCTTTTTAAAAGTTCAACGATAAAATATTAACATTGTATTATTTTTTAAACCCATCTATGAATGATGAATATGAGAAAATTATAAATGAAAAAAAGATTGACAAATTTATTTTGAATAACAAATATGAGACAGAAAATATATCATCTTTTATTTCTTACATGATAAATAATAGTTATACATATAAAGATTACAAAATGTTATTTACTAGTATATTAGATATTAAATACTATGTAGATCTTCCATTGGTATTTTTTTCCTTATGTAAAAGTGAGTATGATTTAGAAGATTTGATAAATGTGTGTAGTAAATTGTCACTTAATATTATTTCAAAGTTTAGAGGATATTCTAGTCTAATTGATATATTGAGTTTACTATTAGATATTTCTTGTTTATTGTATGATAAAGAATGGTATTTTGAATTGAGTAATTTATTACATACGATTTCATTATTTATTACTAACTGTAATATTTCTAATGTAGGTATAATTAATTCTTATTATAAGATTATTAGTAAGATATTTCTTATGTCTAGTAATTATTATTCAGCTATGAATGCAATGAGTATGTTAAATGGAGATAATCTAAAAGATGAATATGTAGGACTTATCAAATATAAAAATGAAGGTACACAATATTCCCAATTACTATTGAAAATGAATTATATGAATTTTAATAATGATTACCAAGGCCCATTTGGGGAATACTGGGATTTTTATATAAGAAATAGAGGAAATAAAGTACAAATTAACAAAGACCTTATTAGCTTTATGATTAAAAATGATTTGGAATATACTAGAGAAGGAGATTTTATTATATTAGGGGATTATTGTTATAAATCTATGGATAGGAAAGTATTTAATATTATTGAAATGTATGAAATTAAAAAAGAAATGATACTAAAAAAGAAAAGCTATAAATGTTATTAAAGAAAAAGCTATAAATGTTATTAAAGAAAAAGCTATAAATGTTATTAAGAAGAAAGAAAATATCTTTAAAGACAATTTTACAGATAAAAAAATTAAATATAATATTTATTGTGAAATATTACAAGATAAATTTAAAGAAAGAGAAATAAATTATAAATTGAGAAATGAAAATAGAAAAGAAAGATTTGAAAAATATATTAAAAATTTAAAAGAAAAAAAAGATTTTTTTACACAGCACAAAGAAGATATTTCTAGTATGATGGTAGAATTGAAACTAAAAAAACACAAGTTGAATTCAGTTTATATTTCAAAGGCAGAGATTTCAGTAAGAAAAAATTGGAGAGATGAGGTTGATGACGTTAAACCGCAAATTTATAAAAAGAAGACAGAAGAATTTACATCAGAAAGAAATATTTATACATATGGTGATTCATACAATAAATCTAGTAATGCTTATGTTCCAAATATTAAATCTACTAATGCCTATGTTCCAAATATCAATTCTAGTAATGCCTATGTTCCAAATATTAAATCTAAAGACACTTTAAAATCTCCAGATGTTTATGTTCCCCCTATTAAAAATATAAAAAAGAAAGAAGAATTAAAAAATTCTACTTGGTATGATGAAAATAAATAAAACTTTTTTTATTTTCTTTTTAATATTTTCACAAGCATAAAGTTAAAATTTTTTACCCCCCTAAAAATGAGTTGTAGAAAATTTAATGCACCAAGACACGGTTCTTTAGCTTTTTGCCCTAGAAAAAGATCTAAGACTATTAGACCTCCTATTAGAGCTTTCCCTAAAGATGATGTTAATGATAAAATACATCTTACTGGATTTATAGGATATAAAGCTGGAATGACTCATGTGGTTAGAACAAAGACAGTTCAAACTAAAAATAAACAATCTGTAAAAGAGATTCTAGATGCAGTTACAATTGTTGAGACACCTGCTAATGTTATTTATGGACTTACTGGATATGAACAAACTGGTAAAGGGTTAAAAAGAATTGCTACTGTTTTCTCTTCTCACATTGACCAGGGTACTTAGAAGAAGATATGGCATGAAATGGGAAGAAATTTCAGCAAAGTTGAGTGAATGCAGTATTGAAGATAAAGAGAAGAAAATTGAAGAATTAAAGAAAAGAGCTTGTGTTATAAGAGTACTAGTTCATTCACAACCTTCTAAAATACCAGTTTTAAATCTTAAGAAATCTCATACTGCTGAGATTCAAGTAAATGGAGGAACATTGATCAGAAAATAGAATGGGCTTTAGAACGTTTTGAAAAAGAAATTAATATTAGAGAGATTTTTGAATTAAATGAAGATCTTGATGTTATTGGTGTTACAAAAGGTAAGGGATTTACTGGTGTAATAAAAAGATTTGGAGTTACTAAACAACCTAGAAAGTCTCGTAAAGGTATTAGAAAAGTAGCTTGTATTGGTGCATGGCATCCTTCAAGGGTCATGACAACCGTAGCAAGAGCAGGTGGTAAGGGTTTCCACAGAAGAACAGAAATTAATAAAAAAGTCTACATGTTAGGAAATGGAAATGAAAAGATTAAAACTGAATATGATTTAACAGAGAAATGTATTACACCTATGGGTGGATTTCCTCATTATGGAAGTATTAAAAATGATTTTGTTATGTTGAAAGGTTGCATTACTGGACCTTCTAAAAGAGTTGTGACTTTAAGGAAGTCCCTTTTAAAGGATCATAAAAAGTCAGAAGATTTGGTAATCAAATTTGTTGACACATCTTCGAAGATAGGAAATGGAAGATTCCAAACTACGGAAGAGAAGAGAGCCTTCTATGGTATTAAAAAATCAGAGGTTGTCGAATCGACAGATTAAATTTATTTAATTTTTCTTCTTCCATGATTTTATTTATATTTAAATTTTGTATTGTTATATTAATTTATATTATTTTATATTTTGTATTGTTATATTAATTTATGCCATTTTTAATTTCTATACTTGTATTTTGATTATACATTTATTTTTATACTCCTCTTTTTTTAACTCTATAATTCTTTAAATTATCAATATATTGTCTTTTAAATTATTCAGTATTTTTTTAATACCCTCATTTTAAATGACTTCTTTAGCTATAAAAACTAAAATCAGATCAAGGTTAAATATTATAGAGAAAAACACTCTACGTCATTTACATTTTGAAAAGGTTAAAAAATTAAGAGAAAATATTAGAAAACAACTTGATTTGGAAACTGATGAAAATATAGAGACTGGTATTTCTAAACCTACAATATTCACTAGAGATCTTTTTAAATAATAAATTTGTATATTTATAATAATAATGTTGTAATAATATTATAATTGTTTTTTGTATATATCAATAATATTATTGTATTAATAATAATTGTATATTTATAATATATTGTTTTTTGTATATATCAATAATATTATTGTATTAATAATAATGTTGTAATTATATTATAATTGTTTTTTGTATATATCAATAAGATGATTGTATAAAAATTAAATGTATTAATAATTTATTGTTTTTTTTTACCCATAAATGCCTCATTACTCGTTAAAGTCTTCTATTCCTACAGAATCACTTTCTAGAGGTTTATATTGTACAAATGAAAATCTTTACTTCTCATCAAACACATTTTTGTATTCTGTAAAAGATGGGGAATATTCAATCTGTGGAATACTTGAAAATAATATAAAACAGTTTTTATATATAAACTATTTATTATACGTCATAACTGAAAATAGTCTAGTTATTATTTATGAATCTAAAAATATTGCATCACTAAAATGTACTCCATCATGTTTTATTGTATCTGAAAAATTTATCATTTTAGGATCTGAGAACTCTTTAGAAATCTGGTTTACTCCAAAAGAATATAAATTTGGAATGTTTGATCTTTATTCTAAAAGTAAACTTCATAATGATATTATTACTTGTATTATGTTTTATAATGATGATATCATTGTATCGGGTAGTAAAGATTGTAGTGTAAAGCTTTTTTATATTAAAAATAAAAAAATTGAAAATTTTTTTAATACTAAATCAATACCCGTAAAAATTTTTAAAATTGAGAAACACGTCATAGCTGTGTGTGAAGAAGGTCAAATTTACTATGTAAATTTTGAGACAAGAAAAATTGATCATAAAATTTTTAAAAATACAATTATATCGTGTGCTGATCAATTTGAAAATCTAATTTGTATTTGTTGCTGGGAAGATAACAAAACTAAAATAGAAATTATTTGTGATAGAGAAGTTATTTACAGTTTAAATACGTCATATGAAATATTTAATATAAGTTTTAAAAAAAATAGATTAGCTTTTAGAGGTAAAAAAGTAGTAGGAATTTACAATTACGAAATAGATACTTTTTTGTGGACTTTAGATCTCCCTAAAATATCATGTCTTGATATTTCGAATGATTTGTATGTCGTGGGTTGTACAGATAAAAAAGTTAGATTGTACGATGACAAAAAAAATTTAAAAATTTTTTATGATGAAAAAAACACTTATCCACTTTTAGATGTATATTTTCTAAGTGGTTCAATATTATCTTTATCAATAAATGGGCATATAAGTCTTTTTGATATAAAAAATGGTATTTGTTTTAGATCTTTTGATATACCACTAAAAATTAGTGCTACTGCTATTTGTGACGATGGAATGATGTTATTTATAGCTAATTATAATAATTACAAAATAAAAGTTATAGATCTTCAAAGATCTAAAGAAATAGAAAGTCTTGAGGGACATGAAGCACCAGTTAAAAAATTAATTTATAGTAATAATTTTTTATTTTCTTTATCAACTGACAATGAAATAAAAAAATGGGATGTTTATAAATCAAATTGTACGACTTTAAGTCTCGAAAAATTGGCAATTAATTTTGTTGTGCGTTCTAAAAAAATTTTTATAATTTTTAATACTGAAATTGTAACTTATGATTTTAATTTAGAATACGTTAGTTCGTTGTCATTTAAATATTTTAAACATGCACAACATTTAGATTTAAGTTTTGATGGGAAAATGTTATTTTTAGGTGGAGAATTTAATAAATTAATTATATTAGATACAGTACTAATGCCATAGAACAAACCGTAAAAGTTTCTAGAAATGTTAATTGGAAGAATTATAAAGATAAATTGTATAAAAATCAGAAAGAATCATGTGATAAGTCTGAAATTATAGAATGTATAAATTAATACATAGTAAAAATCAATATAAATTTACATATCTTAGTAGAGAAGGGGTTTTTACTTATAATTGGTCTATTAGTAAATATCTACCTCTTACTATTGATTTAGAAGCTACAAGAGAAGCACTAGATAGTTATATTGAAAATAAGAAATATCTTAATGCGTTAATAATCTCCTTAAATTAAATGATATTGAAAGTCTAAAGAAAATAGAATTACTTGTACCTGATTATGAAGTTTCTGCTATTGCTAAATTAATTCCAAGTAATATGGTTGAAAAATTCAGAAGTTTTTTAATTAATCAAATAAATGATAATTTTCAAATACTAAAAAGTTATGAATGGATGCGGAATTTAATATTTTATCATGGAAAGGTTCTATGATCAAAAAATATGTAAAAAGACAGGAGAACTAGGATATAAAAATACTTTAGAAAATATTTTTTTATTTGAAAATCTTTTAGAGTAATAAATCTTATAATAAAGTATTATTCTTTCAATGTTGTTTATTAATTAAATTTAAAGTTATTATATTATTATGTAGTACTATTATAATTTTCTGATAGTATTATCAATTTAATTTAAAGTTATTATATTATTATGTAGTACTATTATAATTTTCTTAAAGTATTATCAATTCAATGTAGTACTAATATGAATTTGTATAGTTCTAATATAAGTCAAATGTAGAAGTATTATAATTAAAAAATAATATAAGGTCATTAATATCAAAACATACTTGACTTATCATAATAAGAATAAAACCAAATGACTTATGAAGTATTTTTAAACTTAAAATCTTTATTAAAAAATTGTTTGAAATTTAGTATTAATTTCTACAAAACGTGAGTAAAGTGACAAATCAAAAGTGTCTGATATTTTATTTACAACTTGTTCGATAAGTATACCATTTTCTACTACTCCTCTGACTCTTACAATTTTTGTCTTATAACTGTCTAATCCGTTATGTTTTACCATAATTTCTTTATTATTACTTTTTATAAAAACAATATCGTTGTCTATCTTTTCTATTTCTCCAATGATTGAGACATTTTTATTTTCGTAGTTTAGCAAAGAAGTAACGAACATTTTAGGGTTTAAAAAATGAGAGTATAGAAGAATATGACTTAGACTTAAGAATACATACTATTTGAATTAAAAGTAATCTACAATGTAAATATATTAATAAAGTTAATATTACATATTGATATTATAAAGTTAATATTACATATTGATATTATAAAGTAATATTAATGAACAATATTATGTATATAGATATTAAATTTTATTCATAAATTAATAATATAAGTAATAATACAATTTAATTACAAATCTACAAATCATTCATATTTAATTACAAATCTACAAATTATTTTTATTGAAATACAAATCTACAAATTATTCATATTGGAATAAATTTTTATCATACAAATGTTCATATAAAGGAATTGTTTCTTCTTCATTTATATTCTCATAAATGTAATGATAAGGTTCCTTGACGGTAAAATGATCGTTAGAATATAATTCAAAATTTTGATTAGAATAAATTTGTGGTTCTACTACTCGATAATTGGGACTTATCTTAGGATAAACAGAAGCTTGTTGTTGTTTTTTTAATTTAGCTCTTCTATTTTGAAACCACACTTGTACACATCTTGGGGTCATAGACAACTGGTCAGCCAATTTCTTTCTCATACACGAATCAGGCCTCGGACAAGACTCAAAAGTTTTCTCTAGAACTTTTAATTGTGCTTTAGTCGTCCTCTTCCTATGCTTTACATAAAAAGGATCGTAGTACTGACTAATACTATCATTTTTTGAATTAATTTGATAACTATTAAAATAATTTCCTCCATATGGCTCCATACCCTTCATTAAGAAATTAAATAAATATAACACTTTTAATTTATTTTATTAACAGAAATACATCGACATTTTATTTCAATTTTGTTTGTTTTAATTTATAAGTATTTCTAATGAAAATAAAAAATTAATTAAAAAATAAACGTAAATATATTATTTATTATACAAATATATTATCTCTTATAAATAACAAAAATATAAATTTAACGTGTATTTTCACAAAATGATACAGTATGAGAAATCAATGATTTATTTGACACGTTTTTATAAATTTCTTTTTTTGGTATAAAACACGAGACTTTAGAAAAACTTTTTATTTGACAGTTTTTAATAAATTGTCTTTTTTACTGGATTGAAAGAAACAAGAAAGTAATTTATAAAAAAAAGAAATTAAAGTTTTATAAAAAATTTATTAAATTGTGAAATACAAATTTAAGATCTTTTTTATTGTAAAATTAATTTCTAAAAATGAATTGTACATTTTAAAAAAAACATTTATAAATTAATAACGATATTACAAAATTTATAAGTACGATACACGATTTAATAAATTTATATTAAAATGTTTAATTTAAAAGTATGATTGGTTTATAAATTCAGCTAAGACGTATGATTACTTTATGAATCCAATTAAAACGTATGATTAGTTTAGAAATCCAACTAAAACGTATGATTAGTTTAGAAATCCAACTAAAACGTATGATTAGTTTAGAAATCTCATTTAAAGTCAAAATACAAATTATATTATATTTCTATAATATAACAAAAAATAATTTAACTTTTCTAATGTCTTTAAACTTCATCTATTTCTAATAAAAGATCTTTCCAATAATTAAAATAATAGAAGATCTTTGCAATAGTGTGCTTCTATACAATAGATGAAATTTATTGAATAAGAACTAATCAATTAACTATAAATTATTAGTACATCTTTAAATTGATATACAAAAAAGAATACTAGATTGTTATATTAGTTTTAATTTAGAAAGTACTAATTTCTAACCAGACTTCTAAAATATAAACAATACCACAATCTGAGTTTAAAAAGTTCTATAAATAAATTGACAGAAAAATAAAATTTAATATCCCAGTTTGGCTATAAAAAACTAATAAAGACAAAAGGAATGTCAATCACAATTTAATTTCTAGAATCATTAAAGAAAGATCTCTACAATACAAAACTGTTGGTAGACATTTTTAAAACCAATATATTACGAGTAAAATAATATTTAGTAGGAAATATTGCTTAATAGTAGCAACTTATAAGCTAGTTTTATTTGTAAAGTATTTCATATTAATTAAATTAATATAGAAGAATTTTCTATTTACATTTTAAGTAAATAGGGAACTTATAAATACAATATGTAAGAACTTATAAATACAATATGTAAAGAATTTATAAATACAATATGTAAGAATTTATAAATGAAATACAAAGAACGTGTTAAATTGATGTTTCTCATTTATTAAATTTAATAATTTTAATTAAAAATGGCAACTTACCAAAAATCTCATAAAAATAATAAAACTTCATTTTCAAAGAATCTACAATTAAAACTATTTCTTCTATTAAATTTATTGAAACCACTTTCTGTTTATTGGTTTTATATTCGAAACACTGTAAATTAAATTTATAAATTGAAAAACATAAATACAAAAATATGGTTTATTTATTAGAAAAAGACGATAACCCAAGATGCACATTAGAAGGAGGAAAACGTGAACAATTTACTCAAAAATATTTTACAGATTTAATACACGACGCACATTCTAAAAATAACGACTACTACCTCGGTAGAGTACAAATAAATTCACAGGAAAAAAATGATTTTTATTGTTACGATGCCCGACAATTGTGCAAATATTTATTCGAAATGGTAATCTCGACAGAAGGTAGAAAAATTCGGATAAAAAATTTTAAAGATCCTATTAGTCAAGAGATTATAAATGATGTACACTTTTTTAGATTAAAATATGATTCTGATGAACCATTGAGAGCTGAATATGTTGGAAATCATGAAAACTTTCTAGCTAGTAATAGTTTAAGATCAAAAATTTTTTATTCAGAAGATGCGCTTGATGCGCTTTCAGTAAATTTCCAATTTAACAGTTTGAAAAAATCTAAAGTGATTGAAAAAAGAAGATTATTCGGATTTTTATTGTTAGTATTTTTAGGAATCGTAGCATTGAGTAGTGTTGTATTTTTTGTTGAAAAGAAGAAAAGTATTCACAAAATCAATGACAGTGTAAAACTATCCCCAAAATAAATAAATTAATAATAATATTGTGTACTAGTTTACAATTTATTAAGAATTTATTTATATTAATTACAATGTTTTTATAGTTAATATATATTATTAATTATTATTATTATTAATATTAAATTAATTATGTTAGTTGCCTCATATTAATTATTATTATAATAGTTAACTTATTATTATCTAATATAATTTAAATAGTTAATTTATTATTACAGTAGTTATTTTATAATATTAATTAGCAAAAGATGTCTCATTGATGAGTATTATAATTATTCTGTTGTCTCTTTCAAATGCTTTAGTATCTCAGGTAATATAAAACATTTGATTTTCGAGCCTCGTATCAAAATTTCCGAACAATATGAAACAGAAGTGGAAAAGATATCAACATCTTTTAAGAAAATATTAAGATAATCATCTATTTCTATAACTGTGCCTTTATAAATTGTATTGTCTAATGTTTTAACTGAAATAATCATATTAACGGTTTCTTGTAGAATTTGTAAAATTTCCATGTAGGGAAAATAAAATTTAAAGATCATTTTTATTATAAAATGGAGATTCTTCGAAACAAAGTAGATATTAAATGTTATTTTTACTTTTGAATTTATTAATATATAATTGAATATGAATATACAAAATGTGTATGAATATAGAAATTACTTATTAATTTTATTATGCACTAAAAGTTAAACATAACGTATAATTAAATTATAATAAAGGTTAATTGGAAAATAAAGCCAAAATAATACCAAATAAATTTTAAAAACTTTTAATAAATAATTTTTCATAAGTCAAGTTCCTTTTTAATTTCCTTATGCCAATCCATTGGGCAAATATCTCCATGTTGATTTACAAATGTCATAGCATCAACAATTCTTAGAATTTCAGATGTACTTCTCCCAATTTTGTCATGATTTATTGATAAATAACAAATCTTGCCTAAATCATCTATAATCACAGTTGCTCTCTTTGTAATATCCTCTTCTTCATCATAAAATCCAAATTGGCTACTTAACATGGCATTTGTGTCAGATAACATTGGCCATTGTATACCTTCTACTCCACCATCTTGTCTGGGTAATTTTGCCCAAGCTTTGTGAGAATAGACAGAATCTTTAGAAATCAAAAATACCACAATATTTCTATTTAAAAATTCTTCTTTACGATCACTTAACAAATTAAGCTCAGTCGGACACACAAATGTAAAATCATTAGGGTAAAATAATAAAACTATATTTTTTCCTTTATAATCATTTAAATTAACCGTTGTTATATTGCCATCTACATAAGCTTTTAGTTTTAAATCTAAATTTACTTTAGGAAAATACATGTGGGGTAAAAAAAATTTATTTTATAATGTCATATATCAGTTAAATACTGAACTTATCTGTCTAAATATCAAAGATGTTACTTTTCAAACATTTATTTTATAATGTCATATATCAGTTAAATACTAAAATTATCTACCTAAATATCAAAGATGTTACTTTTCAAACATTTATTTTATAATGTCATATATCATTTGAACTTATATGTTTAAATATCAAAGATGTTACCTTTTAGACATTTATTTTGAGATCTGCTAAATGAAACTATTTATTAGTTTTATAAATACATTTGTAACAAGTCAGTTTAAAACTGTTTCATCGTTACTTTTTTTAATTTTGAATTTTTACGATATGAAACTTTTTATTATTTTTAAAATGTTAATAGTTTTGTTTGCTCAGGACTTATTAGATATCAAATCATTGAAAAATGGATTTGTAATAGAAGTTACAACTACTACAACAGTCATTACTACTCAAATTGAAGAAATAAGTGAACCTCTAAATTCATCAGGGAATATTGAAAATATAACTGACTGCGATATTAAAAATTCGGTAGGTCAGATACCCGAAAAAAGCATAGAAAAGTGCTTTGTTGTCAAATTTGGTGCAAACAAGCAAGAAGTATTAAATGTTTTAGATGAGAATGAGAATAAAATTGTTAAAAATTTTGATAAAAATTTTAGTGGAACAAGTTTTTGTACTAGTGATCTCAAAGTTATTGATAAGCTCCGGGAATTAAACATCGAAATAGAAGAAGACGTAATTTTTAAGATATCATCAACACAACATCCAATTTCAAAACATTTATTTCTGGTGCAAAATTATACTAACTACTTTTTTAATAATTATTTTTATAACAATATTGTTTTTAGATTTCTACAAATTACAAGATTATTTAAATACATGTTAGGTAGTTATAAATATTATTATACTGGAAAAAATACTAAAATTTATCTACTAGATACCACTGTAAATGTGCGAACACCGAATATAATAAATATGTCAAGTAGAAAAAGATCTTGTAATTCGCATGGAGACATAAATATTGATTTATTAATGGATAGAACGAGAGGATTTGCGCGAGATGCTGATATTGAAGTTTTAGATGGTGTTGATTGTCAAGGAAATATTCGTTTATCAGAAATTTTATTTAATCTGGAGAAAGTTGAAAAAAACATAAAACCTACAATTCTACTTTTTGGAGTGACAGGATCTTATTCAAAAATACTAAATGAGGTTGTAGATTACATTCATACAAAAGGTATATTTATTATTGCACCAGCAGGAAATAATCACGATAATGCGTGTTATTATTCACCAAGTTCTGCAAAAAGTGTTTTATCAGTAGGATCGGTCAATAGTCACACAAAAATATCATCTTTTTCAAATTTTGGATCGTGCGTAAGACTTTATTCGTTGGGTGAAGATATTTACGAATCAAATGGAACAAGAGGAACGAGTCATGCTGCGGCTACTGTTGCAAGTGCAGTTTCAATGTTTTTAGAAAAATACAATAATGCTTCAAATTTTGATATTTGGAAATTCTTAGAAAATAATTCCTATTGGAATGATTATTATATGATATTTAAAATTCCATATTTATCATTAGAATATAAAGAAAGAAGTGTTTACAATCAGAAACAAGTGTAGAATTATTTTTTTTGTATTTTATTATTATTTTGTCCGTTTTACTAGTATTATTTATTATTTTTTATTTGATTAAAAAAAGAAGACAGCAAAGAAAGAAAAGACACGCAATAATTGACAGTAATTTAAGAAATTACAGACCTATTGATTAGTATTTAAATAAAATTTTAGAATATTTAAGCTTCTTACATTTTTAAAAGTGATATATTTCAATACAATCTTAATGTTTATAATTAAGATCAACAACCATAAATCTGCAATAACAAGTTTTATTAATTAAAATATTTGAAGGGGTTTCAACTAAATTTAAAGACTTAAAAATTGAAAGAATTTAAAAAGAGAACTTTAATTAAAAATTTTAAAACGGTGTTTTCTCTTTTTAAATTATTCCAAGAAACAAACAATTAATGTTAGCTTAAGTTTAATTAATTAAATATAATATTTAAGGAATACAAAGACCTAATAATTGTTTAGTAGGCATTGTAAAATCATAGAGTGTAACGAGAGATACATTTAATTAGCACATAAACCCTTTTTGTTGTAAAGATAACAAAAGTTGTACATTTTATTTTTTTTTATATCAACGTTTTTGTATAACACAACATACTTACTTTATTGAAAAGTATACACTAATTTAAAAAAATTTGTGCTTAATCTAAATATTAGTAAAGTATTTAAATTTTAAGACAAATGCAAAGTAAATATTTTAAAAGCACTATGATAAAATCTAAATACTAAAAAATATTATCATTTTCAATCAAGAAACTAATAATAATCAATCTTTCTATGAAAGTTAAAGATAAAATAAACTGTTTGAATTTCAGTTTAATTAATTGAAAATTTTTAACAAATTTAATTTAAAATCTTACAAACAAACAAAACAAAGATTAAACTCTAAGAACCATTTTTTAAATTGTAAAAGACACGTCATATAATGTCTATAATAATTATTTAGTAATATATACATATTTATTTTTTTTCTACTGATCTATTTTGTATTAAAAACTCATTCAAAAAATTAGCTACTATTTTAATCTTCAAATTTTGTTTTTTTAAATGTTTTAAAATGTCTTTTATTATCACTTCCTGTTTTTCAATAGAAAATGAATTTAAATAGGAAGTTAAATTATAAAATGTATAATTAAATATTTCTATTTCTTTATGACTTACTTTAGCTTTAAAAAGAAGTTCTGAAATAACTTCTAGTGATTTTAGAATTTCTTTATAACTTTTCTGTATTCTTAATTTATTTTTTGCCATACCCTTGATAGTAAAAATTTACAAAATTTTTTTATTGTTTGATGACAAGAGTTGACATAAAAGATTTTGTTAATTTTTACCTTTTGATTTATTTGTAATATATTGTATCTTTTAACATATTTTTTAATATTTTAAATATACTTTTTTTTTGTTTTTAATTACCCAAAATTAAAAAATGACTATCTCTAAACAAACAAACAAAAACATAAGAAATACAAAAAAGTATAAAATTAGACATCAATTAAGTGATAAAGAAAACTGCTATAATTTTACAAATGTTTGCAATTGTTTTGATCAAACTAAAAAAAAATTTAAAACTAAAAAATTTTCTGAGAATTTTTCAATAATTGATTACAGAGATAACGCAGGAGCTAAAAGAATACCAAGATGTAGTACGGATTTGATAAAAATATTCCTGGATATTTTGATACTAACTTTAGTAAAACAATAAAAAAAATTTCACAATTGTATGGAAAGTATGATATTAAACTTTTTGAATATTTTGATTCAGATTTTTTGGATCTAGTTGAAATACTTAAAGACGAAGATGAAAAGTATTTGAATTTATTTAAAAATGTATAATAAACTAATTAAGTAATGTATTATAAATTTATTACATACAACAACATTTGTATTGTAAAATAATTTAAGAGTGCCATAAATGTATGTTTTCATTTTAAAACCAATAAAGTTTAATTTATATACTTAAAATATAATTTAAAAGTTTTGATAGGTAAATCAACGAAAATTAAAAAGATCTTTAGAAATCGGCCTGTAAATTGCAAAATGTATTTTTAACACTCATAATTTTGATATGTAAAGGGTAAATTGCGATTAGAAATACTAAATTCAATTTTTAGTTAGTTTTTCTTTGAGCTGACAATATTTAGTTAGTTTTTCTTTGAGCTGACAATTTTTAGTTAGTTTTTCTTTAAGCTGACAATTTTTAGTTAGTTTTTTTGAGTGAAGTGACATATTTTAGTTAGTTTTCTTTGAGCTGACAATTTTTAGTTAGTTTTTCTTTAAGTTGACAATTTTTAGTTAGTTTTTCTTTAAGTTGACAATTTTTAGTTAGTTTTTCTTTAAGTTGACAATTTTTAGTTAGTTTTTCTTTAAGTTGACAATTTTTAGTTAGTTTTTCTTTGAGCTGATATTTCCTCAAAATTAAGTATAAATTCCTTAATTAACACTACAAGTTTACTTATATGTTCTAATGATAAGTGTTTACTATGTTTTAATACCAAATGAGGCATTATTATTGTAGCTATACCTTCCATGCTTATAATATCGTGTTTATCAAGTTTATCATTGTATAAAATATACAAAAAGTATATAGTTGATTCCAAAATATACCTATTAAACTTTGGTAAAGATATATAGAAATAATGATAAAGTATTAATCTTTTATCTTTGTCTTCAATATTTACGATTTTAATAATAATTGGTAAAAAATTTTCAGGTATTATAGGATTATCGTAATTTGATAATATTGTTTTAAAAGTTAAAACCATATCGAATATATTAAAATTCTCTGTAAGTTTATTTCTTACATCAATAAAAGAAGATCTCTCGTCAATTTCGTATTCTAACATATTTAAACAACTTTGTGCACGACTTGCAACATTTCTACCATTAAATAACCCTTTAACTCTAATATTAATAGATTTTATTGTTTCAGTAATTATATAGAAATTTACTGGTACATAAACAATGCTCTTTCCAAATTTTAAGTCAGTTGGTCTCCAGAAACTTAATTTATACGATGAGTCTATGGTTTTTACTCGTGAAAAAATACTTCCTAAAAAATTTTGGTCTAATATTGATATATCCCAAAATGTAAATGATTTGTGTATAATATCATCAAAATTTGCTTTAAAGTCTCTTTTATATTTACAAAATTCTTCGTCTTCTAAATCATTAATTGTATCAAATTGATTTTTTTTCATAACTTAAAATGTAAATTTTTTAAAAGTATATTTTCACCAATAAACAACTTACAAATGTTATTTGTAGTTTTAAAAACGTCACAAGACAACAAAACTTTTTATAGTTATAAAATTAAAAAGTAAAAAAAATCACAGAAGTATTTTTATTGTAAAATCAAGTCATATGAAACATAAATTTTATTTGCTTAAAATAAATACCTGTTTTAAAATTTAATGTTACAAAATTTGTAGAGATGATATTTGTAAGATTATACACGATATTTTTAAACTACAAAATACATTTTTATGTCTATTTAAGGAAATTAAAGGGTCAGTATCACAGAAATTTATTTATTTATTTATATTATAAAGAAGTTGATATCTTTCTGAATTTTTTTGCGGTAACATCGGAGGTACACATATTCCTACCAATTTATAAATAACATATAAAGATATTTTTTAACATTCTAATAAACAGATAAAAAGTGTATTAGTCTATGCAATTTTTCAATTAAAACCCTTCAATATGGTCGTGACTATATTTAATATCTCTTAAATTGTTTATTCAATTATAAATTGCATTTATATTAAACTTGATGATTTGTCAACATAAACCAAAATAAATTACAATTTAGTATTTGATATATTTTTTACAAATTTATAATTGAAATAATAAATACGATTTAATACCAAAATAAATTAAAATTTTATTCAATTGCTTTATATCGACATTTGTTAGGTAACATGGCCGAGCGGTTAAGGCGGTGGACTTAAGATCCATTTATCAAATGATAGCGTGGGTTCGATCCCCACTGTTACCAATTTTTTTTGCAGTTTGTATTTTTTTAAACGTTAAAATACGCACAATAAATATAAAGTAAAAATTTATATTGTAGTGCAAAGTTTATTATTAAAAACAAAACAATGTCTTTTATTCCAAAAAAGCTAAGATTTTTTAATACCATTTAAAAAGCTTGGAATAAATCAAAAAGATGATGTATACTTTTAAAAGGTTGTAGGTACTATAGATCATTTTAGCAGACTTTAAAATGATACGTTTCAGTTGATTTGATAAAATTTAGATAAATGATTTTTTTCATATTTTCTACATAATGTTTTGGCATTGTCTAAAATGTATTTACAGTCATTATAATTTTAGACTTTATACTCCTTTTTTGATTAAATGTAAAGACCATATTCCTTTTTAAATTTTAAATTGGCCTATTGGCTTTTCTTCAGTTTTAGTATAAGATCTTTTATTTATTTTTTACTAAATGGTTGTCTGTAAACTATCTCCATCTTAACATATTTTTTGATAATGTGTTCTTAATAAGTGCACATATAATATTTTACAATCATACGACGATTTTTACATTCAATCGCAAATGCCAGCTTTTAAAAAACTTAAAGACCTTTAGAATTTTACTAATGTTTACAAAAATATTTTTTAAAATCAATCAAATAAATTATGTTTAGCACAACTTTTATTTTAATTTTACAATTAAATTTTAAAAAGTCATATTAATATTAGTTAAAAACATAATAAATCTCATATAAAAATGATAAGAAAAATCTGTATTTAATTTTTTACCCCTTAATGTAAAGAAAAAAAATTACAAAAACAACATAAAAAATATGTAACATCTAAAATTGATTTTAAATTCAAAAATAATTATTATAAGTGTGTGTATAATTATTAATATAAGTCGTTAATTTAGATGATTTTTTTAAAAATATTATCAAAATTAGTTTTTACACCCATAATGTAAAAAAATGAGAATTTAAAAATTGTAAAAATAAGCATTTTTTGATGTTTTTTGTTTTTCTCTAGGGGTTAAAAATTAAATAAAATAATTTTGATATCTCTTTTATTTAATTTTACACCCCTAAGAGAAAAAAATATATAAATTTCAAAAGTGTTAAAAACAAACATTTTGGTATGTAAAACATAAAAACCAATTTAAAATTGCAAAACAATTATTACAAGTGCATATGTGATTAAAAAATACCTCGTTCTTAGAACGGGTAGCTATGCTAGTCATATTAATAAAATAATTTTATTTAATTTTTAACCCATACAATAAAATCAAATTTTAAAAACAAACATAAAAAATATTTAACATCTAAAATTGATTTTAAAATTCAAAAATAATTATTATAAGTTGTGTATAATTATTAAGATAAGTCGTTTTATTAAGATGAATTTTTTTAAAATATTATCAAAATTAGTTTTTACACCCATAATGTAAAAAAAGAGAATTTAAAAATTGTAAAAATAAGCATATTTGATGTTTTTTGTTTTTCTCTGGGGTTAAAATTAATTAAAAAATTTTGATAATCTCTTTATTTAATTTTTTCACCCCTAAGTGGAAAAAACATAAATTTTTAAAAATATTAAAAACAAACATTTTGGTATGTTTAACATTAAAAAATGTCTTTAAAATAAAAAAATGATTATTACAAGTGCACATATATGATTATTAAAACAACCCCGTTCTTAGAACGGGTAGCTATGCTAGTCTGTAATATTTATTTTTTTATTGAAATTATACGTTTAATGAGCTGGATTTATCACTGGTTTGGAACACAAACTTTTCTAAAAATTTATTATTAGAAGTATTGTTTAATTAAATCAATTTGTTATGTCATATATTTGTAAACGTCATAACAAATTTATATTGACATATATTAAATAAATTTTTAATCTATTACCCATATGATTTATATTTTAGTACTTTTAGTTTCTGCAAGCTACAATAATAAAAATAAACAGGATAAATTGTTTTCTACATCAGAAAACATCACTGACGACAAGTTTTCTAATTCAATTATCCCAACTTATGAATCTAATTATTTAGAACCGGTAGAAGAAATTAGAATTAATATTAATACTACTAAACAAAATAAGCAGCTGACCAATTCTGAAATTTCTGTAATGGAAAACCATTTAATTGAGCTTAATCGGAAAATTTCTGTGTCTTTCTTTTTAATGTTGTTAATATTTATTTTTGTGAGTATTCAAGGATTTTTAATTATTTTCTTAGCAATTAAAATGATACCCGTGTAATGAATTTATTTTTATATTTTATTTCAACGAACTTATATTTTTCAGCACAACTCTAAGAAATTTGCTAAAATGTATGAGTTATTTGCAATGACTGTCAAGTTGATTGGTTTAAAGAAAGTTAATACTTAAAGAAATATATTATAATTTATTTAGTGGAATGATTAAAGAGTATAAAAACTACTTTTAAATTGTTAATTAGAATAAAAAATTAGTTATAGATCGGTAATTGGAATAAAAAATTAGTTATAAATTTTTAATTAGAAAAACTGAAAACTTGTTTAACATTTTTAATTGAAAACACTAATCATTTTAGAGATTAAAATTAGGACAGTACTGCTTTAGTATTAATTGTAGATCTGATAATTTTGTTATTAAAAAAATATAGTTAATCTCCTAAATTATAAAATATTATTTTCAATAGATGAATCGAAATTGTAGACAAGTAACCTTTTTAATAAATTTTCAATCAATAGCCTAACAAAATTATTTCATTAAAAAAAACTACTTTAGTAGATTGTTTTAGATTAATTAAATTTAGTATGTCTTAATTACTTTAATAATTGTAAGAATACTATATTTATATAAATTATACTTATAAATAACTTATTCCTTTTTGGTATAAATGAGTAAACATTAAATCATAATTCATATCTAAAAGACATTGAAAAAAATCTACTATTGTAAAATGAGACTAAAAATAAATTTTTTGATTTTTTCCTATTGTGGCTAATTTTCTTTGTGTTTACATTTTTTTTTAATTTATAAATACTTTTTAATTAGCATGTCGTCTTTGTTTATTACACAAACAAAAATTATATTAGAAAAAGAATAGACCCTTTATCTATCTAAAGAGTATATGTCAAAATGCTAAATATTATGACTCATCGTTATACAATAAATTCATATTTATTGTCAAATTACACTACCCCTATGAGTCCAAATATCTTTGATGCTGCATTGGGACTTATAAAATTAACTAATATAAACAGAATAGTAAGTATTAATTACCGTTATAAAGAAGAACTTACTAAAGCAGTATTAAATCGTATATTTGAATTGACTAATAATCCATCGCTAAACACACTAATAGATTTGAGTATTCTGTTACATCAAGATATTGACACAATAAAAAACTGGTTTAGTAAAATTAGAGAACAAAAAAAAAGAAAATCTCAGACTGATGTCATAGATAATTTGAAAAAAGATACAAAAGATATACCCGCTACTGTGATTTTACAAATATTGTGTATAGTAAAAGATTCTTTAGAAGGAAGAAGTAAGATGAGAAGGTCTAGAGTTTATTTGTAAACAATAAAAAAAAATATTTAAAATTTTTAAAATCAATTTTTACTACTTTACAAATCAAAATAATTTTGACATTAGTTTAAAAAAATATAATATTTTTAGTAGTAGGAGTTTATATTAATATTGAATAGTAAATTTAAAGTAGCAATGCAAATTTTTTTAAATAGTAGTGTAAACTTATTATTTAGTGGTGTAAACTTATTATTTAGTGGTGTAAACTTATTTTAAGTAGTGTAAACTTATTTAGTATAGTAACAAAATATATTTACAATTAAATCGAATATTATATCAAAATAATTTAAGTAGTAGCGTAAAATTAATTTTTAATGGCATACTTAAAAAATTTAAGCTTAAAAAATTTTTTGTTTGATAACTCAAAAGTCAATTAAATATTTTCTAAAACTTCATTTTTTTGTATAAAGAAAATTACAAACTTTTTTAATTGCATTTAAAAGTCATAAAATATTGTTGGAGTGTTTTATAAAAATTTTAATGTAAACAAAATTATTTTTACAATTTAATAAAAAAAGACATTTTATTAATACGATGATATTGTGACAAAATATAGAAAATTAACTGCGAAAACATAATGAATTTTATTCTCTCGTAAAAAAAACGCTTAACCCTACAAATCCTAAAACTGCAAATTTCACCGCAGGAATGGTATTAACCCATATTGTCATCATACCAAAGTATGGAATGTATGCAGCCACACATGACTTTATATCCTCAGGATTTAAATAATATTGATTTGGTCGGTATAATCCCACGTCATCTACTCTGTTGTTATCTCCCTTAGTAAGTGTACGTGCTCCAAATTTTTTTATACAACGATGTACAATAGGTATTGTGTTTTTGTACAATTGAAAAACAGTCATGTCACCAACACCATAAGATTTAGGTCTCAACCAGAGAATGTCTCCTCTCTCAAAACCAGGACTCATACTTTCAGTTAAAACTACCACTATAGGACTATCATTATTAAAAATAAAAGATATAAGTTTCCATAGCATATAAGTTCCAATTATTGAATAACTAGCATTTACAAGTTGCTTTAATATTTGTCTTGGTCCCATTCTAGTAAAAGAAACAATATCTTTCGTGTCAAACAGTAAATCCATTTTAGGGTGAAAAATAAAATA
>RJVT01000182.1:0-149465 GCA_018835575.1 Cotesia chilonis
ACTCGATTAATTATCAGTTTCAGTGAAAAAATCCGTTAAATTTTTTTTTAAATTTTTAGTGGACATAACTATCAACATGGTGGTGTGGTGAAATCATCTGAAATTATATAAAATTTTTGGATTCAATTTTTTTCAGCTCTGTCATTAAGCTTCAATGAAGAAACTTGATATTGCTTAGTTTAATTGTAATTAACACATTTTGATTGGCAATCACACCGCATTTTCTCAATTTATTCAGCCATATGTTTTCTTTTCTAGAGCACTCAATTGTATCCACTTTGAAGTAGTTTTCATAACCAAACACGAGAGGGCGTTTTAGTAAAATCATAAATGATGTCTGGAAGATTAAAAAATTTCAAATAACATACGTATGACATGTCGATTTTACCTAAATTTTGTAAAACTTATTATTAAATAATAATAGTTGATTAATTAAATTCATGCATTTTATAGGTTGACTTACTTATAAATTTTTAATCATTAAAAGGATGTTTATTTATCCTGAAAAAATTTGGGGTACTCAATGACGCGCGCCAAGTACGATAAAAAAATTTTTTTTTTAATTTTTAAATTTTCAACAAATTTTCTTTCAATTTTTTAACATTATGATAGTTTCTTGGTATTTTTTTGTATTTCACTTTTTTTTGTAGAGAATGACAATTATTATATCGAGTTTTATTTTTTTTGTAAAGTGCAAACGTTATTGAGATGAGTTTTATGAACGTGGACTTGGCGCAATTTTTACAGTGAAACTGTTTTTGTTCGGATTTTACATCTTTTTGTAAAGGATGAAAATTTTTGAAACGAGTCTTATTTTTTTTGCAAAGTGCAGATGTTATTGAGATGAGTTTTATGAACGTGGACTTGGCGCAATTTTTAACAGTGCAACTGTTTTTGTTCGGATTTTATATCTTTTTGTTAAGTGTAATTTTTTGCCCACCTCTTAATACATTCTTAATTTTAAAGGTGAACTTTTCCCGCGCAAAATTAGAAATATGTAAATAAATGAATTAATGCAGGTAAAGCTATTGTCATATAAAAGGTTATTTGTTCGTTAATTTTGAAAATCAAATCCTAACAAAAAAATTAAAATTCTGTTTCTCTCATAGTAGCTAGTAGCATTAAAAAACTTAACGTGACTGACCCGTGTAAACTCTTCGGTTTCAATCAATTAACTAGCTTATCAATGGGGATTTTAAATTTTTTATGTATATAGTTAAAGTTTAACATTTTTTTGAATTAAAAAAGTTGTTAATCTAGATTTAATGCTCTACTACATATTAATTTAACAATAACAATAATTATTTTGGTAATGATAAACAATGATAATGATACTTTTAACATCAATTTATCATTACCGATATAATAAATTTCATTTTTATAATGATTATTATTGTTATTGTTACAATGACATTATTGTTAATAAAGGGGACAATGCATCATACGCATAATTGTAATACCTATGGCCTAAAAATTACAATTATTTGAAATCCGCTCGATTGAATAACAATGCCACCTACAGGCAACGACTACAAAGTCGTAGAATGTGTACACTATCCAATGAGAATTGCCTAAATCTTGAACTGCTGGCCTGAAGGAAGAAAGTAAAACTCAAACAATCTTTAGCCTGTTGTGTATTTAGTCTAGTTAATAAATGAAATTCAATAGAAAGAATAGGTTTGAAAACCATCCACATATGAAGTTGTTTGATAGTTTGTTCTAGAAATTTTGTATTTATAAAGTATTTTAACATTCATAATTTCAAAATTAAATTTTTCCCGCGCAAAATTGAAAATTCATAAATGAATAAATTAATGCAGGCAAAGCTATTTTAATATGATAGGTTGTTAATTCGTTAATTTTGATAATCAAATCCTAATAAAAAAATTGAAATTCTGTTTCTCTCATAGTAGCTAGTAGCATTAAAAAACTTAACGTGACTGATCCGCGTAAACTCCGCGGTTAAAAGCGATTAACTATCTTATTAATAGGGATTTTACATTTTTATTTATATACAGTAAAAATTTTAACATTTTTTTGAATTAAAAAAGTTGTTGATTTGGATTTAATACTCTAATACACATTAATTTAATAATAATAATTCATTCAGTAATAATATGATAATGATATTTTTAACCTCAATTTGGTATTACCGATATAATTAATTTCAGTCTCATAATTTTTATTATTAGTGTTATTGTTATTATGACATTGTTGTAAGTAAATGGCACAATACACCATGCGCATAATTGTAAGACTTTTCACCTAAAGATTACAATTATTTGAAATCCACTTGATTGGATAACAATGCAACCTATCGGCAACGACCACAAAATCATAGAATGGTACACTATCCAATGGGAATAACCTCTGATTATGATTGTTCATGTACAAAAAACCTTTGTTCCAACTTCATATTGTTTATTTCTTGTTTAATTAACATTTTTAATAAGCAGAATATTTGTATTCTAAATATTTGCACTGCGCATGCGTCAACTTTACGTTTAGACTTTCAGCGCGGACTTTTGAAAATTATATTGACCAGCACAGTGATTAGAGTAAGTGTATTTTTCTTGTAATTTCAATTATAGAGGTCACAGGACAAAAGGGCAACGTGTAGTTTTTAATAATTTTATAATAAGTTTTATTTTAATAAAGTATTGAAATTTTTTTTAATTGTTATGGATTTTTTTTTTTTTTTTTTTTTTTTTTTTTAATAGTTCGTAGTATTCATGAAAATAGAATTGATGAAAATAAAAAAAAAATGTACATGCATTGATTAACAATTCTCTCGATATTTTTTAAAAAATTTAGAATGAAATGGATATTTATTAGTTATTTATTTATTTACTTAATGACATTGATATTGGCTGACGTCTAACAATTTTTTTTAATTATTTAAATTAATTAAATAGTAATTCCTAAAAAATTACACTCGTAAATTTTTTAATTTTTTACACATGAGATGTGCTTGTCACTATAATTTTCAAAAGACCGCGCTAAAAGTCTATATACGTAAAGTTGACGCATGCGCAGTGCAAATATTTAGAATGCATACATACAGCTAATTAAAAATGTTAATTAAACAACAAATAAAAAATATGAAGTAGGAACAAATGTTAAATATACATGAACAATCAAAAATAGAGGCTTGATGACCCAAATTGCTACCAAAATATTAAAAATGCGACAGGGGGGCTAACTTAAAGGTACATTATTAATAAATTCTTTTTAAAATAAATAAATGGAGAACGATCAAATGTTGAGAGTGAATAATAAAGAACAAACGAAAAGCTGAAAACGTGATAGAAAAAAAAATCAAAAATTAAAAGAAAAAAATTTGGGGTTCTAACTTCAGTGAGCTATCCCGTTGAATCTACAGTTTATGTAGAAATAATTCCAGTGCACTCTGGTGGTTGTAGATGCAAGCTGTGAATTAACTTTTTTCAGTGTAGTTGCGTATCTATAGTAAGATTACTACATATTTTTATTTTATCTAGTCTGTGGCGGTGACTTTTCTCCATGAAAAAAAAGTCAGGATCGAAATTTCTGGGCTTACTATAGTTTGTGCTGATAAAATTTAATAATTTTAAGTGAATTAAATGTTATAATTGATTATAATTAATTAATATCAGTAAAATAGAGTATGACTTACTTTTATGATATATCATTTTGGAAAAAGGAGTACCATATAATTAAATAAAATTTTGCAACCTCGAAATACCATTCTGCTTACAGTAAACACAGTCGGTAGTCTGGCGCTCCGTTTACAACGAAATTTTTGAACGGAACTTGGCGCCAGATTCTACCGAATCTGTGGATAATAATTTTAATTATAGATGTTTATAAATAACTTTTTTTTTTTACTTTTAGGTACGGTCGTGTTTTACGGATTTCCAATGCAACATTTGCTAATCTCATGGGGATAGGTTGATCGACTTTTAACTCATTTGATAGGTAAGATGATTTTTCGTTTTTTATATCGTAATTTTATCGCTCCGTATTTTTAATTATTGACGGATATTAATATATATTATCGTGACTGTGAACTGACCGTTGATTTCATTGTTGTCTTTTAATTGTTTGATGTCTCAAACACAGTTACATATGGCAAGTTTTTTGAACTATCGAATATTACTACAGTGTAAAATTGATTAATTGTAAACAATTATAAATCAATAAGTCAAATTACTAAACCTTCGACGTATATTTTTTTAACTCCATTATAAATATCATAAAATTCTTATCATCACTTTATTATCTTTCATACAGTACTTGAATATCATATTCATTTCATTACAACTATATATGGAACCTTTCCTGCTAAATCAACCACTTTTTTTCCTTAGTCTCTTAATTAAGTCTTTTTTATCCTTTCATACTTTGTCAAGAACATTGCTCCGAACTTTTCTTAAATGATTTCACCAAACTAAAAAAAAAGACTTGTGAATTTTAGAGAAAAAGTTATTTGCTATTTTCGTTTATCCATAACGTTGTCGAAAATTAACTTTTAAAAAAATTTTTCACAATTTTGTCTTACAATTGATTTTTCAGAAATGAATATCATGAGGTCATGTAAAGTTATCTTTAATGTCTTTTCGAGATGTTAAGCAAAAAAATATTTTCGAGATTTGTAATTATTTTCTTTACTTTATAAGATCATTGGAAATTTTTTAAATTGACTGAATTTTTTTGATTGGGATTAGCTTATTTTTTTACAAAATCCCATTTTCACAAAAGTTTAATCGAAAACAATTAGATTTTTGTTACGATTGACTTATTTTCTTTTATACTCTTTGAGTTTAAAGGCTGTTACACACCTCGAAATTTTTCACGGTCGAGTTAAAAATTATAATTTGAAAAGAGAAACATTTTAATTTATAAAAAATAAAGCAATAGAAAGCGCATAAAAACTTCATTTTAAAAATTTAGGATGATAAGAATAAATCAAAGTATCTTAAACAGAAATAAAAGTGACTCCAAAAATTTCAACCATTTCAAGTTAGTAAGATTATTTCAAAAATCTCGAAATAACATTAAAGATCAATTTGCATGAATTTTTCGTATTCTCCTGAGATAATTAAATGAAAAAAAATTTATAATTGTGACGTGGGAAATTTCCCACCTAGAATCCGAGTATAGAATGATTTTTTTTGGTATTATTTAGCCTTGTGTGTTGGTCAAGCTGATGAAAGGCTAAGATTCGACGCGACTGTGTCGCCCCAAGTGGTCCCGGTCATTAAACAAAGCTCGAGGTAGAAATTTAAGCCGAACGCGCCAATTAGTAGTAATAAGGAATGGATGCGTCCGAACTAAATTTAATGTATCGGATATAGAGTGAGTGAGATAGTATGAATGGGGAAAGCGACCGGACAAACCCGCATTTCAGTCGATATCAGCGACCGAGGAGACATCTGGGAGGAGCAGCGAGGGACTAGCAATACGGAATCGGACTCCACGAACGACTGAAGTTGAAACGGCGGGAGACACGTCGAGGCTCCACCTGAACGCCGAATATCGTACTAATTGGTAAATCGACCAATCATCGATCCTAGTTATTTATCGTACGACGGCTGATTGGACGCGCAGCTCATTAGCGGTGCTGAAGGAAAGACCACGTGTTGGAAAAGGAAAACGGAAAAGCCGGTAGAATAATTCTGACCGAACGCATGTATGCCACGTGCAAGAAAATCAATCAATTGGAAAAACGCATAATTTTGGTTGCTATCGCTGTTTTGTGAAAAATATAAATTAATTAATTAAAAATCGGCAATATTTTTGCTATCGCTGTTTTTTTTTTTTGTAAGAAAAAGAAAGAGGAAATTGAACCGTCTTGTTTTTTTTGTGTCGAGGAAAAGTAGTTTTTTACTTGAAAAATCGACACGAAATTGCTCGTAGAATTTCGCCGTTTTGTTATCGAGTTAAGTTCAGTGAATACTGAAGAGAGTGTTGCACCAGCGTCAAGGTCATCAACTGCATTGTGACGTTCGATCTCGCCGTTCCCGGGAAAAGCCATCGCCGAGGAATCACCTCATCAGTACCGCCGACATCGAATTTTTTTTGTAATTGATCTACATCCCGAGAGGTCGACTGAGTGGGGTAAGTGCGGTCGCAGTTGTTAATTTACCTGGGTGACTTCACCACGAACCGCGATTAACATAGATTATTATCGATAATTTTTTGAAAGTTTTTTTATTGAAAATTTGCTCACGAATTCGGAATTGAGTCCGAAATCAAAAGTGTACCGGAATTCAACAATCGCGTTGCTAAATTCCGGCTTCGGTGACGTCAGCCAGGTACCCGGTGCCAAATTATATGATAATACGTAGTTAATATCCTTGTGTATAATTGTTTGAGTTAAGTATACTTCTGAAAATTTTGTCGCAACTCGAGCTTTGTTCCCGCGAATTACTCGACGGGTAATAGCGATCCCAGATAAACTGGTGATTAATTATTTATTTTTTTTGCTGTTGATCGAAACCGGCGAAGTAAATTAATTTTTTATTTTTTTTATTATTCTTAAATAAACAAGTTTTTATTTTAATTCGCAACTTTATTGTTACTCGAAACCGGCGTAATTTTTTTTGTTAATAGGCTCGCCCTGTTGTTAATCGAACCCGGCGAACTAACTGATTTTTTTTTGTTGTTAACAAATTCGTAAATTGTTGCTCAGCGAACACGGCGAATAAATATTTGTCTTGATTAATTAATTCGAAACAATTGTTAGCCGAAACAAGCGAGATAATTATATTTTATGAATTATTTTGTTTGTTGTTAATTTCGTTGTTCCCTGCGAAACTACTTTGACTGGATTTTAGTGACTTGCGTGAACGAAATTTAGATTTTGCGTTCTTGTTGCGATTGCCTGTGGCCCAAAATCCGATTGGCTTGTTATTTTGGCGTTTCATGAAAATTATGTAACGATATTATTATAACAAATTTTTTTTTGTATTGATTTTTATTCGTCCTCTGATATTTTTTTTGGATTGAACCTGCGAATGTTATCGATCTCGCTAATTGTTGAATAAATAATTCACTCGTAATCGTGCCTGTACAATTAATTTATTTGACCTAATTTTAATTATTCCTCGAACGATTCCTCGTACGCTTCGTAAAACATTTGAATCTCTTCGGCCTCGACCCGCCGCCCAACGACGATCCACGTGGACCAACGAACCGTGGAACGAAAGTTCCTGGCGCCCAACCATCAACGAACCAGGTAGGCCAAAACATTTAGGTGGACCTCTTCGGCGCTGACGACGCCAGCGCAGCGAAAAAGCCATTATAAATTTTGGCGCCCAACGTGGGGCTACACGAAGAGATTCCGACGCGTCGCGACTATTTCGAGCGAATTTGCAGCAGATAGTTAGGTTAATTAATTAAGATGAGCTCAAGCGACGAAAGCCCGAATGATATGACGAACCCGCATGAACGAGAGAACATGGACGATATCGAGCACCCCATCGATCCATTACACCGGCAGAATCCGACCCCGCCTGTTCGCTCAGGCACGCCACCTCCGAGCACTTCGAGACAGGGAACCTCGAAGGCTGAAGTCGACCCTCTCGCAGCAGAGCGACGACGACTCACGGCCGAACGTATTCGAATCCAAGCCGAAGTCGCCGATTTGGAGCGTCAAACTCGGGAATTAAGTGCTCGGGAACACTCCATGCGCACACTCGATCAAACAGGATCGACAACTCGAACCACAAATGAAGCTGACGAATGGGTGTATGCGTTAAACTCACTGCAGGTTAGCGAGATGCTCGTAACTCTGAATGCTAACCCATTGGGGACGTCAGACGTGCTTCGAGATCGACTTCTGCGCGCGTTAAAGCGTAACATTGACCCAGATACGATCTGGACTCGAAGATCAACCGATCACGCGATTTTCGGACGATCTTACGACGAAAGAGACATACAGTCGCATTGACTTGCCTCCTCACTGTGTCAATGCGGTGGTGACGACGATGACGACCACCACGACAGTCACAACGACAGCTACCGGCCGATTAACGGTCGATACGACCCCTACCAATACGGAAGGTATCTGTTGACTGAGTCGCGACCTCGTATGTCAGTGGGCGAACCAACGAGGCCCACGCGACCCATTCCGAGTCCTCGAACCATTCGAAGTCCGCCCCATGTTAGATTCCCACCCGCAGCGAATTCGACGATGAGCCAGATGAACCATCAGGCTCATAATGCCGGATGTTCACCAGTCCCAGGAGAAACTCACGACTTGGAAAGTCGCCAGGGTCTCTCGCGTACTGGTGGGGCTCATTATCAGCCTGCCATGTACGAACGAGTGTCCAAATGGAATTTAAAATTCACTGGACAAGACTCGTCTAAACTGGAGTCTACGACGTCTTGAGGAATGCCAGGTGACCTGTGGTCTTCATGACGCTGACGTGTTGGCTATTATGCCACTTGTTCTCACCGGAGCAGCCAAGACATGGTGGACCCACATGAAAGGGGCCATCGACTCGTATGAGGTCTTGTGCAACGCTCTTCGTGAACGTTTCGGCGAACCCGATATTGAGTGCCGCCTCCGGCGAGGTCGTGAATCGCACTCAAGGTCCGTTGGAGTCAGGTTTGGATTACCTGGACTCTATTTTGGCTATGTGGGCACTAGTTAGTGAGCCTTTGCCGCTACGCCTACAGTTGAATTCGCTTTCAACAATCTTCGTTCGGAGTATCACGTCGTGATACACCGTGAAGACTTCGCATCGTTTGGCGAGCTGTATCGACTCGTTCGTGACTTCGATCGACCCAGACGCCGCACGCAACCGCGTACTCCGGTCACGCCAAACGAAAGCGTGATGCCGGAGCTGGCATATCAGCCCGATCGATACATGTCACGAGTACCGGGTAAGACGACCAAGTCGCAGGTGGCGGCCATTGATGACGTTTCATCAGCAAAACCACCAAAATCGCCAAACTCGCCTCGCAGGAAGAGGAAAACTTCCCCGACCTCAGTGGCAACAAAAAGTCGTCGAAAACGCCGCACCACTGCAGCCAGTGGCTGCCTTGAACGTCTCGGCGTCAGCTTTTGTGCCACGTGATAAGGTAGGACAACCTCGACCATTCACGATCGATCCTGGACTACGAGGGCGCTGTTTCAATTGTGGCCAAGCAGGTCACTTGCGAACAGCATGCCCGAGTCCACCCCGAACCGGTTACTGCTGGACTTGTGGTTCAGCAGATTGTACGACAGTTGGGTGCCCTGGTTGCACCCGCTGGCAACAACGTCGGGCTGCGTCGTCGGGAAACGCTTCCCGGGGACAGCAGTAGACGATCCACCGCTGATCTCCGTCGAATTTGGGATCGAAAGTCCGGTTAAAGAGGTGGTCGCTGTGGCTACGTTACCTCTACCGGATATCTTCGACATTAATATAGAACCATTCGGCCCTGCGAACCAGAACCCCGATGCGAACAATTCCGAACCTTATGTATATCGACCCGTAATCGAGACGACCGCTCATGCCCGACCCAAACATCAATGCAATGTATGCGCATCGACCGAACAGCTATGGCGCTGTCGGCAGTGTAAGAACGCATATTATTGCTCGAAAGAACACCAAGTAGAGGATTGGCCGATTCACCAGCACATCTGTGCCACCCCTGACGAACGAACACTAATTTTTCGAGAATTAGCCGCTGAAATTTGCCCCACGACGATAGAAGGAGACGATCAACGACCCTTCGTGAACGTACAAATCGGAGAACGCACTATTAAAGCCCTCTTGGATACAGGGGCCTCAGTGACATGCCTCCGAGACGTAGACGAACGCAACTGGGTCTATGGACTCGGCGTACGCGTTCGTCCGATGAGACATAAGACCGCTGCCGTGGCTGATGGATCAGTCATGTCGATACACGCACTCGTAACTTTGCCATTAGTACTCGACGACGAGATGCGACTCGTTGAAGTACGAGTCATACCATCTCTGAAGTACGAAATGATTCTCGGCATGGATGCAATCATTGCCTTCGGAATTTGCTATGATGGACACACCCGTCGCTGGTGGACAAAACGAACCAGCGACATATACGATTGGAACTCGAAAACGTACCTACATGAACAAGACGTCGCGGCGATTGTCGAAATTACGCCCGAACAACAAAGCGCTCTCGACGAATTGCTGGCTCGTCGACTGCCACCGTAAATTACTGGTGAGACGACATTCACGAACCTTCTGACCCATGAAATCGACGTGCAGGGGCACGAACCGATCCGACAACGGAATTACCCGACATCACCGATAATCGAAGCCGAGATGCGCCGCCAGGTAGATGAGTTACTGGCTGCTGGCATCATTGAACCATCCACGAGCGCTTGGTGCAATCCTGTGATCATGGTGAAGAAAGCAACCGGGGAATATCGAATGTGTCTGGATTTCAGGCGACTGAATGCTATTTCGAAACCGTGTGCATACCCATTACCGTTGATGACGTGGATTCTCGATCAGCTAAGCGGCGCGAAGTTCATTTCGAAGATTGATCTTAAGCACGCGTATCACCAGGTCAAATTAGACCCAGCGAGCCGAGAATACACCGCATTTTGTGTCCCAGGGCGCGGAATGTTCCAATACGTCGGTATGCCGTTCGGATTAGCGGGTGCACCTCCTCATTTCCAACGACTAATCGACAAGATGTTAGAACGACGACGAGCACTCAAGGTCTTCGGGTACTTGGATGATCTGATAGTGGTCACCGAAACGTTCGAGGAGCACCTCGAGGCCCTGGAGGAGATCTTCGACGCACTAGCAAGTGCGAACTTGAAGATTAATATCGACAAATGCGAGATCTGTACCGACGAAGTGCGTTATTTGGGGTATCGCGTCAACGAACAAGGATTGCTCGTTGATCCAGATCGGGTCAAACCCATGCTGGAGTTCCCGAGACCCTCAAACATGAAACAGGTACGACGATTTCTTGGGATGGCGTCTTGGTATCGGCGTTTTATCCCTGATTTTGCGACCCTGGCCGAACCATTGACGAGATTGACTAGTAAGAAAGTTCGTTGGACTTGGACCACCGAACAAGACACCGCATTCGAAGCCTTGAAAGTGGCTTTGGCTACGGCACCAGTGCTAGCGTGCCCCGATTATTCGAAGACTTTCGTATTACAAACCGATGCCAGCGCGACAGGTTTAGGTGCTGTTCTGACGCAGGAACACGAAAGTGGAGAGAAAGTCGTCGCGTACGCCAGCAGAATCATGAATAAGGCCGAGAGGAATTATTCTGCGACAGAACGTGAATGTTTAGCAGTCTTATGGGCCTGCGAGCATTTTCGACGATACCTTGAAGGTTATCGCTTTAAGGTGATTACAGATCACAGCAGTCTGCGTTGGCTGCGTGATTTGAAAAGCAAAACGCCTCGATTGAGCCGATGGGCTATGCGATTAGCCGAATATCAGTTCCCAATCGAGTATCGCAAAGGATCTTTAAACGATGTACCCGATGCCTTGTCACGAATGTTTGAACGTGACGAGTACGAACCTGATGATGAACTGTGCGTAGTTGACGACGCAGAACCCGAACCTGCCGATGTACCAGCAGCTGAGCTGGTCGACGACTGGTATACACGACGTAAACGGGACGTAATGACGAACCCAAGCCGATGGAAAGGCTGGCGAGTCGAAGATGACCGCCTATATCGATTTCGGCCGAAGCAAATGATCACCCAGGTCGTCGAGGACCTGGATGCCTGGAAATTAGTCCCACCGAAAGCCGCTCATTGGGGAATAATCGCTGAAAACCACGATCCACCCGACGCTGGCCATTTAGGAGTCGAGAAAACGGTAAATCGAGTCGCAACCGACTATTATTGGCCTGGAATGGACGAAGACGTACGTAAATACGTTGGCGAATGTGCGACATGTCAAACTGCGAAGGTCTCTCAACAACCACCCGCTGGATTGATGTGTAGACGAACCGTACATACGCCTTGGACTGTGGTAGCCGCTGACTGTATGGAATTTCCGGCCAGTAAGAACCAGTTCAAATACATGATCGTATTCCAGGATTTATTCACCAAATGGATCGAGTTATGTCCAATTCGGAAGGCTGATGGCCCGACGATCATCCGTGAGTTCGACAAACTCATCGTACATCGCTTCCGCTGCCCTGAAGTGCTATTGACCGACAATGGCACCGAATTCGCGAACAAACTGATGGAAGAGGTCGCGTATGCCTATGGGATACATCATTCGCGAACTCCACCGTACCACGCTCAAGCGAACCCAGTCGAACGCGTTAATCGAGTATTGAAAACGATGATTATTTCATATGTTGAGTTGGATCACCGACTATGGGACGAACATGTCCATGAATTCCGTCATGCGTACAATACGGCCGTCCACAGTTCGATACACGTTTCCCCAGCCATGCTGAACTATGGTTGGCAACCCAGACCACCGAAATACTATCGAAAACTGATCGAAGGTGACGTAGACATTCCCTGTCCCGACACTACCGCCTGGGCCAACCGGATGACCCGATTGACCCAACTTCACGACCTGGTAGCCGACAATTTAGGACGTAGTTTCGAACGTCAAGCCCGCTATTATAATCGTCATCACCGAGACGAGCGTTTTGCCGTCGGAGATGTCGTCCGAGTCAGACAACACGTGTTATCCCGAGGAGCCGACCGGTTCTCGTCGAAACTCGCGCGTAAATATTCCGAAGAACCTATACCGTATCAAATGTTATTTCACCTGTCGTCTACGAACTTGTCGATCAAAATGGTCGACCAACCGGTCGCCAACATGTTAAAGCGCTGCGACTCGTACGCCCACAATTAAATAATGCCGATCTCGACGACTAGGAACAAAGCTCGAGCTAATGCATGTACTTAAATTGTTGGTTTGTGTATTATTGTCGCATGTTATATGTGTGTATGGTAATTATTACAGGATGTCGAACTACGAAGCCGTACAGTACGCCCAGCTCATGTGTTGGGCTGAGTATTTCCGACCAGAGTGGGTGGAGCCGCTGAAGGAAGCTGAGGAAGCTCACCGCCGAAGCCTGCGCATTGCGCCGCTTCACTCGTCGCAAGCCCGGTTTTGGGCCCAGGTGCGGGCATGGTGGTATCGGGAACCACAACCTAACCACACATCGGCGATTCCTCTGATGTGGCGTTGCTCTCGCTGCAGAGCCGCCATAGCGAGTCCAGGCCAGTGTGTCCGAGGAGCCAAGCAGGTGTTGGAGGGCCACTTGCGGCCGATACAGCAGGTGGAGTATGCCATGGCGATTTTGCGCCGAAACACACCACCGACGCTAGTGCCAAAGGTGTCACGCGACATCGCAAGGCTGCGAGCAATGGCACTCGCCGAGAAGCTCCGTCAGGGAGCCGAGCTTCCGCCGATCCGCCATGCCGGATGTTGGAATTGTGGCCTGGGCCACAACATGACCGACTGCCCATTTCCGCGGGGAACCTTCTGTGCTCACTGCGGGTACCAGGGATTCTACTTCGAGGAGTGCCCGCGATGTAAGCCAACCCTTTTTGGTCTGCCGCCTCGAGACGCTGACTCCCGCCAAGGACGACATTAATCCGTGCCGAAAGGCGTGGGTAGCCGATACGTCGGCTAACGAAGTGGTCCGCCGCCGGCCGTGAATTATTTTTTTTTGTTTTGTTTTGTTTTGTTACTTGTTTTTGGTTTGTATGCGCCGTTGCGCTTGTGGATTCGCAAAGCGAAACCTGATCTCTGCCGCCCAATAGGGGAGGCAAGTACTGAATTTGATAAAATGTATTTTTTTATTTTTATTTTGTGTGTTCCGTCGATACGCCGTTGCGTACCAAGTTTTTTGTCATCGTCGCATGACGTCGTAAATTGAACGTGCCGCTGAGCGGAGTATTAATGTATTTTTTTTATTTTTATTATTATCATTATTTTTTTTAATAAACGTTCGTTCTTGTACATTTGCTCTCATTTATGTTGCATCCTACCCCTATATTCAGGTGAAGGGACCAATGGCACCGATTCTGCGACCCATGTGGCTCCCAGTCGACGTCTGGGGGAGGTGTTGTGACGTGGGAAATTTCCCACCTAGAATCCGAGTATAGAATATTTTTTTTTGGTATTATTTAGCCTTGTGTGTTGGTCAAGCTGATGAAAGGCTAAGATTCGACGCGACTGTGTCGCCCCAAGTGGTCCCGGTCATTAAACAAAGCTCGAGGTAGAAATTTAAGCCGAACGCGCCAATTAGTAGTAATAAGGAATGGATGAGTCCGAACTAAATTTAATGTATCGGTATAGAGTGAGTGAGATAGTATGAATGGGGAAAGCGACCGGACAAACCCGCATTTCAGTCGATATCAGCGACCGAGGAGACATCTGGGAGGAGCAGCGAGGGACTAGCAGATACGGAATCGGACTCCACGAACGACTTGAAGTTGAAACGGCGGGAGACACGTCGAGGCTCCACCTGAACGCCGAATATCGTACTAAATTGGTAAATCGACCAATCATCGATCCTAGTTATTTATCGTACGACGGCTGATTGGACGCGCAGCTCATAGCGGTGCTGAAGGAAAGGCCACGTGTTGGAAAAGGAAAACGGAAAAGCCGGTAGAATAATTCTGACCGAACGCATGTATGCCACGTGCATAGAAAAATCAATCAATTGGAAAAACGCATAATTTTGGTTGCTATCGCTGTTTTGTGAAAAATATAAATTAATTAATTAAAAATCGGCAATATTTTTGCTATCGCTGTTTGTTTTTTTTGTAAGAAAAAGAAAGAGGAAATTGAACCGTCTTGTTTTTTTTGTGTCGAGGAAAAGTAGTTTTTTTACTTGAAAAATCGACACGGAAATTGCTCGTAGAATTTCGCCGTTTTGTTATCGAGTTAAGTTCAGTGAATACTGAAGAGAGTGTTGCACCAGCGTCAAGGTCATCAACTGCATTGTGACGTTCGATCTCGCCGTTCCCGGGAAAAGCCATCGCCGAGGAATCACCTCATCAGTACCGCCGACATCGAATTTTTTTTTGTAATTGATCTACATCCCGAGAGGTCGACTGAGTGGGGTAAGTGCGGTCGCAGTTGTTAATTTACCTGGGTGACTTCACCACGAACCGCGATTAACATAGATTATTATCGATAATTTTTATTGAAAGTTTTTTTATTGAAAATTTGCTCACGAATTCGGAATTGAGTCCGAAATCAAAAGTGTACCGGAATTCAACAATCGCGTTGCTAAATTCCGGCTTCGGTGACGTCAGCCAGGTACCCGGTGCCAAATTATATGATAATACGTAGTTAATATCCTTGTGTATAATTGTTTGAGTTAAAGTATACTTCTGAAAAATTTTGTCGCAACTCGAGCTTTGTTCCCGCGAATTACTCGACGGGTAATAGCGATCCCAGATAAACTGGTGATTAATTATTTATTTTTTTTGCTGTTGATCGAAACCGGCGAAGTAAATTAATTTTGTTATTTTTTTTTATTATTATTCTTAAATAAACAAGTTTTATTTTAATTCGCAACTTTATTGTTACTCGAAACCGGCGTAATTTTTTTTGTTAATAGGCTCGCCACTGTTGTTAATCGAACCCGGCGAACTAACTGATTTTTTTTTGTTGTTAACAAATTCGTAAATTGTTGCTCAGCGAACACGGCGAATAAATATTTGTCTTGATTAATTAATTCGAAACAATTGTTAGCCGAAACAAGCGAGATAATTATATTTTATGAATTATTTTGTTTGTTGTTAATTTCGTTGTTCCCTGCGAAACTACTTTGACTGGATTTTAGTGACTTGCGTGAACGAAATTTAGATTTTGCGTTCTTGTTGCGATTGCCTGTGGCCCAAAATCCGATTGGCTTGTTATTTTGGCGTTTTCATGAAAATTATGTAACGATATTATTTATAAAAATTTTTTTTTGTATTGATTTTTATTCGTCCTCTGATATTTTTTTTGGATTGAACCTGCGAATGTTACGATCTCGCTAATTGTTGAATAAATAATTCACTCGTAATCGTGCCTGTACAATTAATTTATTTGACCTAATTTTAATTATTCCTCGAATCGATTCCTCGTACGCTTTGTAAAACATTTGAATCTCTTCGGCCTCGACCCGCCGCCCAACGACGATCCACGTGGACCAACGAACCGTGGAACGAAAGTTCCTGGCGCCCAACCATCAACGAACCAGGTAGGCCAAAACATTTAGGTGGACCTCTTCGGCGCTGACGACGCCAGCGCAGCGAAAAAGCCATTATAATATATATATATATATATATATATATATATATATATATATTATATATATATATATATATCAAGAAAATATAACGTCCCGACAGTTGACTTTTCACAAAATTACAGATATTTCGAAATAATGATTTATTTTTTAATTTGTAACTATCTTGAGGTTACATAAGAACATTAAAAAAAAATTGTATGAAATGTGTTTGACAGAGTACAAAAAGATAGAAATTAATCAGCCACATATTAATGGATCAGTGATCGATTTGGTGTAAAGTGCTTTATGTCAACTTTTTTTATCGTTCCTTAATTGTTTTTTGTATTGGTTTTCTATTATCAATCTACGTAGGATTTAGTTTTAATGAATACTTTTTTTGTTTCAGATTCAAAAAGATCACGGTACAGGGATATCTGATAATCTGATTTGATAACAAGAACAGAACTTTACCAGTAAAGAACAGATACGACTATAGAAATATATTATTTTATAAAGACAAACATTTATACCATCGTACTAATTAATGCCAGAATCTACCTATTAATACTAAGATATTACCGACCTACCTAAGATTAAACAATACCAATTTGATGAAAATAAGATCAGATTGAAATTAATATAAAACCTAATACAATTATTTTTGTAGTGTATCTTATAATTTTTTGTTATTGTTGTATCTTATTTCAATAAACTTATTATTCTACTCTGTAGTTCTATTGTGAAAACTTACTCTATAATAAAAAAATCTTCCCATTGCAAATATTGTAATAATTTCTGTTTTACTTTTTACTTGATTTAACTTCTTCTGTAAGAATGCCACGCCGAAAAATCATTCGAACACCTACCGAAGACGCCGAATTTAAAAAAGCACGGAGAGAAAAAAGAAATGAGCAACAACGGAACCGTCGGATGAATAAACAACATAACGATTGGAATTTATCACTTTGCAATTTAACTGATAAAAATATTCTTCCAGTAAGTAGTGAGAGTGATTCTAAAAATACAGAGAATCCGAATATGACAAAGGAACGTGAAACTTCATCAAATCCCTCCAATATACCCTTGCGTACTATAAATACATGTCACGATAATTTTGCAACAGTGATTAATGATCCAACACAATATATTAACGCAGGTGATTCAATCTTTCATGTACTAAATGATCTTAATACAATACATGAGAATTATATAGGTCGAATGGATATAATATGTCAACATTGTGGGTCAAAACATTTCGCCCTTGAACAAGTTATTAATAAAAAGAATTCTTTTAACGAGTGTTGTCGTCATGGAGAAGTTAAATTAGAACCGATGCCCGAACCTCCGGTAATTTTAAAATCTTTATTTGAAGGAACACATGAAAACTCGAGACATTTCTTCGAACGAATACGTAATTATAACAGTTCTTTTTCATTTGCATCATTTAATGCTAATTTATACAATCTCAATTCTCAAAGGAGAGGACCATATTGCTTTAAAATTCAAGGACAGATTTATTATCAAATGAATACGGCATTGTATCCATCAATTAATGAAACACCAAGTTATGGTCAACTTTTTATTGTAGACACCAATGAAGCAGCAGAAATTCGTCTACAGCAAAATATTGAATGTGATTTAGAATTATTTAGAACTATAGATTCCATAATTCGTGATCATAATGTATTCGCAAAGTCATATCAAATGATGAAAGATGTTATAGAAAATGATTCTATGCGTGATTTGCATGGAAATGTTATTGAACCTGAATTAAATCTATTATTTACTCTAAAACCCGGCTTAGATGCCCGACGGTACAATTTTCAAAAGGTAAATGAAGTTGCAGCAGTTTTTTCAACGACTGCGGATGGTGACATACCGGAATCATACATCACAGTTGCAAATAAAAATACCAAAACCCTTCAGCGTTTAAGTACAATGGACCCTAATACAGAGCCATGGGTGTATCCCTTATTTTATCCTCATGGCAATCAAGGTTGGCATTCGAATATACCATATACTAAGAAGACGACACGAGAGTAACACGTGCGGATTATTATAAGTATAAATTGGCAATCCGTGACGAATTCAATGTTTTTTTGATGGGTCGTCGTTTAACACAGCAGTGGGTGGTGGATAATTATGTGAAAATTGAAAAAGATCGATTGAATTTTTGTCGGTTTAACCAAAAAAAATTACGAGCAGAATCATATCAAGGGTTATTAGATCATTTGAAATCGAGAAATGAAAATAGTAACACACCCGGCAACATTGGTAAAGTAGTGATACTGCCATCAACATTTACCAGTTCTCCGCGTAATATGTTACAACACTATCAAGATGCAATGTCAATTGTCAGAAAATTCGGTAAGCCAGATCTTTTTATTACAATGACGTGTAATCCGAAATGGCTTGAAATTACGGAAAACTTAATGCCGAATCAAACAGCATCCGATAGACCAGACTTAGTAGCACGCGTATTTGACATAAAAAAGAATGCATTAATTAAATTAATAACTAAGAATGATCTTTTCGGTAAAGTTATTGCCTATAATTGGGTAATCGAATTTCAAAAGCGTGGATTACCACATCTACATATGTTACTTACATTACAAAGTAATTTTAAAATTAAAACCCCCGAAATTGTTGATAAATTTATATGTGCTGAAATACCAAATAAAGACCTAGATTTCGGGCTATATGATATCGTTACAAAAAATATGCTTCATGGTCCTTGCGGTGATTGGTGCTTAATAGACGGGAAATGTTCAAAAAAATTTCCCAGAGCATTTCAAAACGAAACTGTTATGGATGAAAATGGATATCCTCTTTATCGTCGCAAAAATGATGGTACAACGTTTACTCGAAACAATGAATTTTTTTTTGATAATCGATACGTAGTACCATATAACTGCACATTGCTTTTGACGTTCAATTGTCATATCAATGTTGAAGTAGTTTCATCCGTAAAAGCAGTTAAGTATTTATATAAATACGTCTATAAGGGTCATGACAAAGCTGCAGTAACAATTAATGGGAGTTTACATAGTTTAAATGCAGATAGAACACATAATGATCCACATCCTCAAAATGAACCTGGCACAACTATAAACCATGATGAAATCCGCGATTTTGTTGATGCCCGGTATGTAGGTCCCGTTGAAGCGGTTTGGCGGATTTTTTCAAAAGTATTGCAAGATAAAAGCCACTCAATTATTCGTTTACCGGTACACTTACCGAATGAACATAATATTACAATAACCGAAGATTGTGATGAAAATGCCTTGCAAGAAGCATTACAAAAACAAACCATGTTGATAGAGTATTTTAAATTGAACGAACGAAGCGTAGAAGCTAGACAATACACTTACAGCGAAATCCCACACCATTACGTTTTTAAAAAGTTAGACAATACGAATACTTATAGTTGGCAACCGCGTCGAAAACACTTTAATGTAATAGGTCGCATGTATTCAATAAGTCCATCCCAAATAGAATTATTTCATCTTCGGCTTTTACTTGTCAACGTCAAGGGTGCGAAAAGTTACGAAGAAATCAGAACAGTCGATGGAAAAGTACTCGATACTTTTACAAGCGCATGTTTGCGTTCGGTTTAATAGAGGATGATCAAGAATGGAAGCGTGTAATGAGTGAAGCCGTAGTATGGATGATGCCGCGACAGCTGCGCTGTTTATTTGTACGCATATTAATCCATTGTCAGCCTCTTTATCCAGAAGATCTATGGGAACAATTTAAAGAACACATGTCTGAAGATCTCTATAGTCGATTTGGTGTAAACGATGGGATTCGAAGAGCGTATAGTTCCATAATTTTTATGCTTAACAAAGAGGGCGTTCATCTATCAAATTATCCGAAAATGCCTCAAATAACCGAAACCGAGAGTATTTCTGATGACTTTGAAACACACACCTCAAGTAATGATGAGTCCGAAGCATATTATCAGAAATTAAATGTAAGACAAAAAGAAATCGTAGATTTTGTTATACAGATTATCAATGAGAAGGGCAATCACCGTTCTAATTGCGTTTACATTGATGGACCAGGAGGTTCAGGAAAAACTTTTGTATACACGACGTTGTGTCATTTGTTGAAAAGTCAAAACAAAATAGTTTGTACTATGGCTTATACCGGTATTGCAGCTACTCTCTTACCTAACGGAAAAACAGTCCACAAAACGTTCGGTTTACCGGTTCCAATGTTCTCCGATTCATCTTCAAATATTAAACCCAATTCCATTCAAGGTCGATATTTAAAGAGTGTGGATGTTTTTATATGGGACGAGGCTCCTATGTCTCCTAGATATGCATTAGAGATAATCGATCGAACCCTTCGTCATATCATAAATGTTGATGAACCATTTGGAGGAAAAATAATGATATTAGGTGGAGATTTTCGTCAACTTCTTCCCGTTCTAACTCATGCAACTCGAAGTGAAATGGTTAATTTATCAATAAAATATAGTAATCTGTGGAGAACGTTTCATAAATTCACATTAACACAAAATATGCGGGCGTTACCAGAAGAAATTGAATTTTCACAATTTTTGTTAAATGTCGGCGATGGCTCATTGAATGATATAAATGATAACCTTCTGTTACCGGACGCATGTCCAACTTCAAAAGCTAGCGATATCGTAGAATATTTATACGGAAATATTATCAAAACACAGCGTTTTGAAGAACTAACTAAGTCCGTAATTTTATCCGCTAGAAACGTTGATGTTGACATGATCAATGAACAAGTTATTGAGCTTTTACATGAAGCTACAGAAAAAATTTATATGGCTATAGACAGTACCGAAAACTGCGATAATGGCGATATGACTGACGCGATTTTGCCAGAATATCTTAATACTTTAAATCCACCAAACTTCCCTCCTTATAAATTACGTTTAAGAAAAAATACTATAATAATGTTAATAAGAAATTTAAACTTAAGTGAGGGATTATGCAATGGAACGAGGCTCATGGTACTAGACTTATCAACTAATGTCTTGCGATGTAATATATTGACGGGCGATAAAGCCGGTGAAATCGTTTTTATTAATCGTGTGACGTTATATTGTGAAAATGTTTACCCATTTACATTTAAGAGACGACAATTTCCCATAAAAATTGCATTTTGTATGACGATCAATAAAGCTCAGGGTCAGACATTTAATATAATAGCAGTTGACCTCACAAAAGATGTATTTAATCATGGTCAATTATACGTAGCTTTATCCAGAGTTCGTTCTTGGCAATCATTACGTCTTTATTTAAGTCATGAAAAAGTAGACAATTCTGTGAAAAACTTTGTTTTCAAAGAATTGTATTCATGAAATGTATATTATGAGTTGCATTTTTATACGCAACGAAGTTAGTATTCATAAACGCGCGCGCTTGCGCGCGCCACATAATCTAGTATATCTAAAAATTATTAAAAAATTACTGGAACTTTGATAAGGGAATGGGTTAGTTAAATACTACTCATTAAACCGAATGGTGATTAATAATTAAAAAATTTTATTAATTTATCGTTAAGAGAACTGTAAACTTTGAAAAATTTAGGAAATTGATTTCCAAAAATCTAGTTTTCATCAGATATTATCGTTTAGTGATGCAAAGAAGTTTTTTAACAGTTAATTTCTATCAATTTTCTGGGCGTCAAGTTCACACCTTACTTTCAGCCATAAAAAGTTTTTTGACCACTTTGACTTTTTTCCTTCTAATAACTTTCATCAACAATAAAATCATCTGAAAAAAATTTGTCAAATTCCTGAAGGTAAAAGAAATTTTGTATAAGTTATTAAATATAATTGTTAGCTACAATTCACGTTTTTTTTTTTTTTTTTAATATGCTTCTTTAACTTATTAAATATTCAAAAATTACTAAAAATCTTTGAACCTTTTTGGATGTTACATTTTATTAGTGATTTTTGGTGAAATTAATTTTTTGTCAGCATTAAAATCGTCGAAATTATGAATTCGTAATTTTTATAGTAATCTATTGTATTATTAAAAAATTTAAAGATAATTACGATTTTCTAATTTGGTCTGGTCAAGAACAGAATGATTTTTACTGATAAATAATTTATGAACTATCTTGAATAACTATCTGATTGTTTCACTTATTTATCCGAAAATTTCTTCAACTTTTTTATTTCTCGAAAAATACTAAGACAAATCGTTAATGCCATTTACTAGTTGAAAAACTGTTTAGATTAATTTAAGCTTTTTTTTTGATTCATTGTTTCAACACATTATCATTTTTTTTATTCTACAGATATATTGTTCAATATTGCAAAAACTAATAAAGCTACTTAATTGTATCAATATCTTTCGTTGATGAAACATTGTTTAATAAGTGTTTTTCTTTATTTTTCTACTTTTTTATTTTTCGATTTTTCTCAAGGTTTGACCTAAAAAAATGAGTTGAATGTTATAATATGGAGATTGAGCTTAAAAATATCACATTTTTACATAGAGATTATAATTTGAACTTTAACATTGATCAGAAAATATATATTCAGATTTCAAAAATATCATAATTCGTGTATTTGAAACTTGACGAAATCAAAATATTATAAATATCTTAGAATAAGATAGCCAACGTAAAAATATAATTATGGACCACATGAAATTAAAAATAGCAAAAAGTATCGAGGATGAAATAAATCAAACTATTCACATTTTTTTTAGCTTTTGCTACGTTTGAAAATTATTTTATTAAAAATGTTAAGTTACTAAAAATGATTTTTTAAATTTACAAATGGCATTATTTACTAATGAACTTTCATTTGTTTATTTTTTCGAAATACTTTTCTATATATATATATATATATATATATATATATATATATATATATATATATATATATATATAGCGAAATACCACTCACTCACTCATCACGAGATCTCCGAAACTATTTGCCCGATTGACTTGAAATTTAGCATACTTACTCCATTCGTGATGTAGACGCTCACTAAGAACGGATTTTACGCAATTCCTTGCTATAATGAATTTTTCGTCTACCATCACGTATGCTACTCCCTCCCCTCCCTCTCATTCTTCCCCTCCCCTCCAGTGACTTCTTCCCCCTCCCTATATCTCTCTCTCTTTTTTTTTTTAGAAAATGTCATTTTGATTCGCCAATCTAAGAAACCCATCAAGTGGCACCCATCAATTATAGAACTCACCCTCCCCCCGCAACCACCCACGCTAATCAACCGTTGCCATGGTTACCGTTACCATGGATACCGTTGCCATGATTACCGTTGCCATGGTTACTGTTGCCATGGTTACCGTTGCAATGGTTACCGTTGCTATAACAACTGTTAAAATAAATAAATTGTAATAACAAATTCAATAAAAGTAAAAAGTTACTGAATATTAATATTCTATACAATTATTATTCAACAGTATTATTCAATACAATGTTTGGCAAATACATCGATTTTTATCGATTGATTGTTGGGACAGTAGGAATTCATAATCATACTTTTTTTAAGAAAGAATAGCTAAATCATTAATAACTGAAATAGCTAATATGTATTGGAATGATTATGAAGGATTATGAAGAACCTAGAAACTTGAAATTTCGTAGGAATTATACTTTTGCCCTGTAGAGGTCAGCTAAGAACGGATTTTAAGAAATTCCACCCCCAAAGGGGTTCGCGGGGGCGTTAACAATGAAAAACTCCCATTTTTAAACTGTAGCTCCTATCAACTCCAATTTTGGTAGGAATCTTTTGTAAGAGATGTAGAAATAATCTATAAACGAATTTTACGATATCTCATCTCACAGGGGGTTGCGGGGGTGGGTTTTAACAATCGAAATTTTTAATTTTCAAGCTATAACTCCTACAGACTCTAAATTTTGTAGGAATTTTCTGTAAATGATGAAAAAATTCCCGTTTTTAAACTATAGCTCCTATCGACTCTAAATTTGGTAGGAATTTTCTGTGAGAGATGTAGAAGAAATCCATGGGAAAATTTTACGATAGCTCATCTCACAGGGGTTTGCGACGGTGGGTGTTAACATAAAAAATTTTGAATTTCCAAGCTATAGCTCCTATAGACTCCAAATTCTCATTTCAAATTTTTTTCTTTGTGTCAATTATTATTCATTTTTGAAAAAAAGGCCACGCAAACATTATAGTGATTGCACATTGAAAGTTACAATGAATATTAGCTTGAATAATTTCATAGATAAAAGGTATAAGCTTATTCGATGAAATTTGGAATTTGTGAAAGTCAAAACAATACTCTAATCAAATTTTAAGTTTAGATCGAAAAATACAATTCTATTATTGCCTAGCGAAGCGGGCGGGTAACAGCTAGTATATATATAGGAGCTGTTCTATAGATAGATTGAGTCATCACGATATCTCGAGAACCATCGGACCTAAAAACTTGAAATTTGGTAGGAATATTACTTTTACTATGTAGAGGTCAGCTAAAAACGGATTTTAAGAAATTCCACCCTCAAAGAGATTTGCGGGGGCGTTAATAATTAAAAATTTCCGTTTTGAGACTATAGCTCCTATCGACTCCAAATTTGGTAGGGATCTTCTGTAAGAGATGTAGAAATAATTTATGAACGAATTTTACGATGATCCACTCCTCATAGGGTTGCGGGGTCGGGTATTAACAATAAAAATTTTTAATTTTCAAGCTATTCCGTGTAGGAACCGCCAGGCATACAATAATGCCGATGACTGGCCTATTAATGGCTTGCAATCATTAGCCGATGGTCAAAATACCAGTATTGGGCCATAAATGGGTGATGAGTGGCTCATAGATCTTGTATCGAAATCGCCAGTAATACACTGGGCCAGTCATTCAGCCAGTGGTTGGCCGATTAATAAGTAATCTTGGTTGGCCGATGATCGAACTACATTAATGGGCCAGTAATATTCAATAATCGGCCCATGGATTTCGTATCAAAGGCACTTGTTACACAATCGGTCAGTCATCCAGCTAATGATAGACTGATCAATGACTATCGATGGTTCGCCGGGGATTAAAAAACATTTTAAACAGATCTAAGTTTCGATAAACCATTCGAATGTTGTTTCGTAGAATTTCATCGGTTGATTTGTTTTCGAGAAACCGTACGACAAAAAAAAAAGTTTTCTGCTTGACACCATCTACGGAATAGTAACGAGTGGATCGTTACTGGTACAATCCTTACAGCTATGAGTAGCAGTCTGGATATTGACCGTCACGATGTATTCGGGTGCCATTAACGATACAATTGCTACCGATAGTATATAGTTTTCCTAACTTTACTATCCTTTAGATAGCAAAATGTAGATCCTGACAGTAGCGATATCGTATCGTGCGGAGCAAAAAACTTTTTTTTCCGTGTACCGACTAGGAATAGACTTATTATTTGTAATTTTTTATTTTCAGAGACGTCTAATTTGTTTTTTAACCCTGAGGGTGACGATTGTAGTCCAGATGATGACGATCCTGATTCTGATAGTGATAGTTCTCACAGCGACCTTTTGAGTTCTAGTGACGATAGCGACAGTGAAAGTGACCATGAAGAAATTAATGAACCTTTGAACTCACCTCTATATAATGGATCTCCGATTACAATTGGCGAAAGTATCTTGTCTCTTCTAATGCTAGTAATACGGCACAAAATAAGTCACGTTCTATTAACTGATATTTTAAAGATTATTAGTCTTCATTGCCCTATCCCGAATTTTTTCCCAAGAACTTTATATAAATTCAGAAAATTCTTCAGTGAGTTTGATTTGCCAATAAAACGTCACTACTTTTGTTTCATCTGTTTTTCCAAGTTGGAAAATTCTACAAGCAATTGTAAAAAATGTAAGGATGCCAAAAAATGTTATTTTATTGAGCTTCCGTTAATTGCCCAATTATTACGTTTGTTTAAACGCGAAGAATTTTATAATTTGTTAAATGCTCGATTTGACCGTCAACATGATTCCCCTGAAAATAAAAGTGATATTTGGGATGGTGAAATTTATAAAAATCTTAATTCTCCGAATCAATTTTTATCAAACCGCAATAACATCTCTTTCACGTGGAATACGGATGGAATTGATTTATATAAATCATCCAAATTCAGTGTATCGCCATTTTACTTGGTAATTAACGAGTTACCGTTTTCATTGCGATCGCAACTAAAAAATGTTCTGATTGCTGGGTTTTGGTTTGGCTCCACGAAACCTCAAGCTAACGTCTTTATGAATTCATTCCGTCAGAGTATTGAAAATATTTACAGCGGTATTTTTGTGAGAATTCCTAATCATCAGAATGCCATAAAAGTTAGAGGAATGATAATTTGTGGAACGTGTGATTTACCAGCAAAAGCATGTTTCTAAAATATGAAATGGCACACCGGGATTTACGGTTGCTGTAAATGCAAAATCAAAAGTCAGAAAGAAGGTAAGACTCGAGTTTTCCCTTACGAGGAACAAATGAATCCAAGGGCTACTGAAGAAACTGTTCAGCAGGGAGAACGAGCGTTCGAGACTGGAGAATCGGTTGAAGGTATCAAAGGACCAACGACATTGTCTAAAATCGTTTTAGATTTTATTGACACCACGAGTATCGACTCAATGCATTGTGTTTTTCTTGGCATTGTCAAACAACTGATGCGTCTTTGGTTCGACTCAAAATTTCATAAATCTGCCTTCTCTCTACGCGGCGACATAAATTAGTTCAATCAAATTATAAAAAATATAAATCCACCTTCTTTTACTCACCGATTGCCTCGATCAGTATATGATTTCAAATATTGGAAAGCTTCTGAAATGAAATACTGGCTTCTGTATTACTCCCTTGTAGTTTTGCGTCCAATTATGCCTACAGCTTATTATGATCATCATGAGCTCTTAGTGAAAGCTATTTCACTTCTAAGCCAATTCAGCGTATCCAATTTAATGATTGAAACAGCATCCGATTGTTTAAACCAATATGTCAGAAGATTTGAAGATCTATACGATCTTTCAAATATGACTTGCAACTTACACCAGCTTCGACATTTACCTGATGCAGTTCGCAAATTCGGACCTCTGCGCATTACTTCCTGTTTTCAATTTGAAAATCTGAATGGAGTCTTGAAAAGATTAATCAACGGAACTCGATACGCCCAATTACAAATCAGCAACGTTCTGTCAATATTTTTTAATATTGCTGAATTAAAAATTGCCCATTTACGCCCAGAAAGCAATGTCGCCAAGTTTTGTAAAGATATGGAAAAAAATACACTGCAAAGACGCAAACTGAATTACATTAGTGGTAATACAGCAGTCATTGGTAAAATGTCGCGAATTACATTGTTACAAGAAGATTTAGTAGATATTTTTACACTGGATGATTTACAAAATTATCGTGATTATCATATGTTTTATAGATTATTCAAAAATCACGTCGTATTTGATTCGAAATCATATAAGCGTAAACGCAGAACTGTTTCCTGGGCAGTGAAATACATGTATAACGGAGAATTATTGGTCGGTATTGTTGATAAATTTATAAAAGCATCTAAATGTAATTTACGAACCTGTGAGTGCGGAAATTGCAATGAAAGATCAGATTACCTTGCCATTATTCACAAATGTGTTGTATTAGAAGTCATTTTAGAAGACGATAATTTGGATTTACAACTTCTTTGCAAAAAATCGAATAATCTGGTGACTGCGATTAATATTAATGACTTGGAACGAGTGTGTTACTTTATGGAGAACACTGAAGATCCAGAGACCTTTTACGTAGTCGATTCCGTTAATAATGTTGAATTTAATTAAGTTGTAATAAAATTGTCATAAAGTCATCATAAAATTGTCATAAAGTAGTCATAAAATTGTCATAAAAGTTTTCTAAAATTGTCATGAGTGTTCTAAAATTGTCCTCAAATAGTCATAAAAGTATCCTAAAATTCACAAGTGTCTTAAAGTTGTCATAAAGTAGTCCTAAAGTTGTCATAAAAGTATCATAAAATTGTCCTCAAATTCTCATAAAAGTATCCTAAAATTAACATAAGAGTATCCTAAAATTTACGAGTGTCCTAAAGTTATCATAAAGTAATCATGAAATTGTCATGAAATAGTCATAAAATTGTCTTAACGTTGTCATAAAGTAGTCACAAAATTGTCATTAAATTAACCTAATATTCATAAAAGTTTCCTAAAATTGTCAGGAGAGTCATTAAATTGTCCTATAGTTGTCCTATAAGTGTCATAAAAATGTCATAAAATTGTCATAGAATTGTCCTATGGTTATTATGAAGTAGTCATAAAATTGTTATAATGTAGTCATACAATTGTCATAAAATTATCCTAATGTTTATAAGTTCCCTAGAATTATCAAGACAGTGTCATAAAATTGTCCTAAAGTTGTCATAAAATTGTCATAAAAATGGCATGAAGTAGTCATAAAGTAGTCATAAAATTGTCATAATGCAGTCATAAAACTATCCTAATATCCATAAAAGTTTCCTAAAATTGTCATCAGAGTCATAAAATTGTCCTCTCGTTATCATAAAAGTGTCAGAGTCTAGTCATAAAATTGTCAGAGAATTGTCCTATAGTTGTCCTATAAGGGTCATAAAAATGTCATAAAATTGTCATAGAATTGTCCTATGGTTATCATGAAGTAGTCATAAAATTGTTATAATGTAGTCATACAATTATCTTAATATTGATAGAAGCTTCCTAAAATTGTCATAAAAGAGTCATTGAATTGTCCTATAGTTGTCATAAAAGTGTCATAAAGTAGTCCTAAAGTTGTCATAAAATTGTCCTATAGTTGTCATAAAATTGTCATAAAGTAGTCATAAAATTGTTATTACATTATCCTAATATCCATAAAAGTTTCCTAAAATTGTCATAATAGAGTCATCAAATTGTCCTATAATTGTCATAAAAGTATCGTGAAATTCATAAAAATGTCCTACAATTCTCATAAAAGTATCATGAAATTCATAAAGGCGTCTTAAAATTTTCATTAAAGTTTCCTAAAATTGTCATAAACGTACTTTTTACAACATATTTTTTTTTGAGTAAGTGTGACAATGTTTTTCGAAATCCAAATTTTATTTCGGCTTGGTGTCATAAAGTTGTCATAAAAGTGTCCTTAATTGTGTCACGTTTAGGATCATAAGCTTATGACTCTTTTATGACAACTTTATGACAATTTTTTTTTACACGGATAACGTGTACCTGAATTATTTCCGCGGGTTGTAAAAGGTAAATATTGACCGTCTCCGATTGAGGCGGGGTATTTGCTATTTTACACTCCCCTACATCGAGCAGTGATAATGTTGAAGTGTTCATGGAGGATCCACCGCAGTCGTACCCTACCAATCCCTAAGAAAGGGGGAGGGACACCAACAGTATAATTGCCACGTAGAATAGAGCCATCTGGAATTATATGCGAGAAATTCTCAATTTATTTATATGTACCAGTTTTATAACTCCATCTACTTCTATTTCTGCAGTTTCGTTTTGACCTATGCCTACTACTTCGTGGGGACCAGTATACTGCGGGTCGCCCTTGCCCTTTCTGGGCTCTAGTAACAGGAATACTCTGGTTCCTGGTCTAAATACGTGCGGATTTATTTTTCTATCATAGTATAATTTAGATTTTTCTTTAGCCCTACGAAAATTTGCTCTGGCAACGGTTTCTACCTGTCGGATGCGTCTAAACAATTGTTCTAAGTATTCTGCGTAGGTTACATTTGTTCCTTCGACGGTTTGGAATTGAGAAGGGAGACGGGGTAATTTCCCGAAAACTAACTGGTATGGAGTGAACCCTGTGCCCTCGTGTTCGCTTACGTTATAGGAAAACGAGGCTAAATCCAGGTGTTTATCCCAGTCTTCCTCCCCATTTATACACTGCTTAATATATTCCTGTAATACGTGGTGCGATCTTTCGACCGAACCATTACTTTGTGGACGGTAGGCAGATGTATGATATTGTTTAATTTTATACTTTCTGGCAATGTTTTTAAGTAGGCTAGAAAGAAAGTTTGTTCCTTGATCGGTTAATATAGCCTTCGGCGGGCCGAAGTAACAAAACCACCTGTTTACTAGGGCTTTTGCCACTTCGACTGCCGTTGCTTGTTCTAATTCTATTGCCATAGAGAATTTAGTAAGTAAATCCTCAATGGTAAGTATGTATCTGTTGCCCGACGCAGAGACATGCGTGGGGTACATATCTAACCCGATTTTATAAAATCCCGCATCTGGGTATCTGTGAGAATCATAGGTTGCCTAGTTTTGACTCCAACTAATTTTTTTAGTTGACAATCCAGGCAATTTTGAATATACTTAATGACATCTCTTTTAATATTAGGCCAAAAAAAGTTCTGCCGGATTTGTTTGTAGGTTTTGGTCATACCTTTATGACCACCTACAGCGGACTCGTGATATTCTTTCAGGATATGAGGTCTTTACTCGTTGTCTGGAATACGAACTAGGTTGAGACATATAGTGATTTTTACATCGGTATCGGAAAAAAGTTCAATTAGTCTGTCCTGGATTGTCAACCAATTGACGTCGTCGATCTTATCTGTTTTTACAATACTAAATGATTCTAATCCTAATTCCATTACATTTACATAAACATTATTCAAAGTGTCATAGATGTCATCCACGGATACGAGATCGAATGGTCTGTATTTAGGCACGGCTAAAACGCAGTGCTTTTTATTTTTCTTGTATTGAATTACGGTGGACTTGAGGTAATTAGCGCGCAAGTCGTCGAGAATTTCGAGCATCCCGAAAAGTTCGCGGCTGCCTTCATCATATGGGTCGCCTTTGACATTGACAAAAATTAAGACATTATCTGCTTGCATCGATAACCGGTCCCGGGTCTCGCGGACGTTTGGCGCAATTTCACGTATTTGCGGCGTGATCGTCGCTCGGTTGTTACGCGGAGGGCGTTCAGGGTTTTCTTCGTCTGCTCCGGCCTCTCCCTCCTCGGACTGACGATCGTCCTCGGAGTCATCTGCGTCCGTTTGCAATTGAGATTCGTTAACCGCGTCTTCGTTACCGCTATTGCCGTCAATGTCCATGTCGATCCCACGATTATTATCTATGTTCCCGTGTTCGATTTCCGTGAGAGGGTCATCAGACGCTCCCCCGTAGGTAGAGTCATCTGATGACAAAGAAGGCATGTTGCGCGGACGCTCCCTGGGTGTCGTGGGTTGACCCTCGATCGGGTGTACCGTTCGTTCGCCTTCGTCGGTTGTTTGCGTATCAGGAATAATTTGTGGTTGAGGCGCTGTCGATGGCCCAGATTGGCTAGGGTCTGGAATTGTCTGTGCAGTAGGAACTGGAGCTGGTATAGCCCACTGTCGAGGTTTGAATGTAAAGCGAACCGGCGAAGATGTCTTTTTACGGTTTTCGGGTTCCGAATTACTACTTTCTTCAGGCGTATCATTAAGCGCTCGAGCTTTCCTCCGAAGGTTGTAGGTTCTCCGCGTGCATTTCCTATTTTCGGTAGGATCTTCATCGCTCGATTCTTCCGGTGTGGATACGGTAACGTATGGATTTTCGCAACGAATCGGCGCTACCTGTACGAGTTCCTCGGGTTCAGCGACTGGATTACGTGATAAAGAGTCCACATTAGAATTTATTCGGCCTGGCTTGTATACGACTTTATAAGTGTAATCTTCCATGCTTAAACGCCATCTAACTATGCGAGAGTTTGGCGACGTTACCGAATTCACCCATGTCAAAGGTCGGTGGTCAGTTACTAACGTGAATTGACTCCCATAAATGTATGGTCAAAACTTATTAACAGCGTATACTATCGCGAGCATTTCTTTTTCTATCGTAGAATAATTTCGTCCTGCGGAATTTAATAGTCGCGATGCGTATGACACGGGTCTATCTTTGTTAATTTCTCCCTGACTTAAGCACGCCCCGATTCCATAATCACAAGCATCTGTCGTTATTATGAACTCGCAAGAAAAGTCCGGAAACTGTAAGATAGGTGACTTTGTTAATTTACTTTTTAATGTTTCGAAAGCCCCAATTTGACTTTCCTTCCATTCAAATACGGCGTCTTTTTGCAGTAATGAAGTTAACGGTTTGCTAATTTTTGCGTAATTGTCGATGAACCTTCTATAATATCCCGTAAGTCCGAGGAACTCGTAAACTTTTTTTAGAGTGTTGGGTATCGGAAATTTTTCCACCGCGTCGGTTTTTTTCGGGTCGGGTTGGACCCCATTTGCTGATATAATGTGGCCTAAGTAATTTATTTCCTTGCGGAACAAATAACATTTATCGGGCTGTAATTGCAGACCGGCTTGGCGCAAACGTACACATAGTTTTTCAATTTTTGTGACGTGTTCCTCAAAAGTTTTCGAGTAAACTATAATGTCGTCCATATAGACAAACACACCTCTGCCCATCATGCCCATCAATACCTTATTCATCAGTCGTTGGAATGTCGGAGGGGCATTTTTCAACCCAAACGGCATTCGAACAAATTTATAGTGCTGATCTGGCGTCGAGAAGGCAGTTTTGTGAATATCATCCGGATGTATTTTAATTTGATGGAACCCGCTCGCTAAATCGAAGGTGGAAAAGTACGTTGCACCGCTAGTCTGGTCAATTATTTCCACAATGTTAGGTGTCGGGTAAATGACAGTAAAAGTATTTTCGTTTAAGTCTCTAAAGTCGATTACCATGCGCCATCTTTTGTTACCGAACGAATCGTCTTTCTTTTTAACGATCCAGATGGGAGAACAATAACCGGACTCCGAGGGCCGAATTATGCCCTTTTCTTCTAATTCCTTAACCTGTCTTGAAATTTCCTCCTTGTGTATTGGAGGAAAGCGATACTGTTTTTTAAATACGGGCTGATCATCAGTAGTAATGATTCGGTGCAAAACTTCATTTGTCGCGCCCAAATCTTCCCCGGGCAAATAAAATAGGTCCTGATTTTTATACAGGAGATTCTCTATCTCTACGCGTTGAGGGTCCGATAAATCATCGGTAAGATGCACGGAATCGATTACCTTTCGCGCTCGTTCCGGCGTCTTTAAATCTTCAGATATCGAGAATACTTTTGACTCTAGATTTTCTGGAATTATTCTGGCATTGGACAGAGCGTCCTCCATCTGCCGTAATTTAACCATAGAAGGTTCTGAGCAAATACTTGCTGTAAAGTTGCTAACACGTGAAGAATCTTTAACTATTATTTTTGAGTTTGGGGAATAATCGCTTTCGTCCACCCACAAGGGTGATTTCAAATTAATTACAGGTTTTGGAATTAGAATTTCCTGCTCTGTGTTATTGTAAGCTCTTAAGAGCGTACTACCATCATCGTTTGTTTCAAAAGTGCCGCCTAGTTCGACTTTTGAGGCACAATAAATACGTGGCACGAAGCCGTGATAAGAAGAATCAGAAGTAGTTTTTATAATTATAGTAGAAACGGATTCTGGAGGCAGTTTCTCGACTTCCGTTTCGAAAAATGGTACTTGGACGTCATAAAACGCAAATAATTTACAATAAAAAAAAACTCTAGCACCGTATTCGTTAAAGAATTTTGCACCTAACAAAGCAGAATGTACCGTGGGAAAATTATTTTCCACGACGATAAATTCGATGTCATATCCGAATAATTCTACGAAGGTTTTCCCTAACGTGTATACTAGGTCATCATTAATGCCTGAAAGTGCTAATTTAAAGTTTCTATCGATAGTTTGCGGTTTACAAAGTGCACCGATTTTTATTATATTAACTTCTGAACCCGTATCGAGCATAATAGTTGTTGAGTTTACGATGTCCGTACTCTTTGCTAATATAGCTGGTACATTTGCTTTTCGTAAGTTAACTATTGCTGTTGCGACGTTGATTGGCCCGTCGCATTTTTCGGCGGGTTTTTCGAATTTTCCGGACTCCCGTGGGACCCGTCGTTTCTCCCCGGGAGAGTCGAGTTTCCCGACTGTCCGAAACGAGTTTGTATGAGAGCGGAGAATTTAATACACTATCTAGAGCGTGGATTGTTTTTCCACAGCAAGGGGATGGTTCCCCCCAAATTTTCCTTCTCCTTTATCTTCCGATTTTAAAAACCCGCTTCTTTTCTTATTTCCGCTATTAATTGGCTTATTAGCCTTTTTCTGATCGTTTCCGTTTTTCTTAGCGTTAAGACCCACGAAGCCTGGAATAAGTTTTTTCTAGCATTCCTCTTCAGTATGACGTTACGCGCCGCAAAACTCGCATCTAGCTTCCCGTTTAATATTTTTCGAGCTTTTACCGTTTTTTGCTTTTTCGCTATTGGTATTGCTCTTAGTATTATCCTGAATGTGCGCCATCGTTGCGACAGGTTGAGTACCCGATGCTGTCTGAACTTTGATTAATTCGGCTTCTTTGAATGCCTCAATAGCAGACGGGTAAGTTTGCTCTAAACTTTCATGCAGGCGCAACATACATTGCATTTGAAGAATAGGTGGGATGCCATTAAGGAAAGCGGATATGCAATCTTTGTCTATCTTTTGAATTTCCTGATCGGTCAGATTTCCGCGTTCCATATTTTCTGCGTGCATGATATCCCGATAAATTGTACGCGCCCGATTTACGTAAGAGACCATATTCTCCCCTTATTCGCGGGTTCTGTATCTTCCTCCCAATATCTAGTTTCGATAAGGGGGCGGTGGTATACTCTGCCGTTATTGAAATCTGAATGTACCTTTTTCAGATGGTATCTATAGCTCGACCGTCTACTTTTTCCCATTGGCTTTTTAGAATTTCGAGAGAAATTTTATCTCAGTTTTAATCCGAAATAGTAGATTTATTTTTGAAAACTATGAATCGCGAAACTATAATTTAATCATTCAGCGATAGGGGATTACAGTTTTCTTATATTTAATGTGAGTTAGTAATACAAATATACAAATATAAAAGGTATACGAATATAAAAATTGTTTTATACCCCTGTGAATGTGTGGTCAAGAGAAGGTGCTAGATTCAAAGCACCCTTCCCAAGAGTTTGTGAGAGCTTCTTTCGTAATAGAAAGTGCTAATTAAAGCACCTTTCTAGAACTAGGAAACTTCTGTGAGAGTTTTGTCAGAGAAGGTGCTAGATTCACAGCACACTTCTCGTAAAATGCAGTGTAAATGTAAGGGATAAAAAAAAATTTTTCAAGATTTCGAAATAATTAAAATTTAATATTAATATTGCTTAGTTAGCAAAAAAAAAGGAAAAATTCTATTTCTCAATACCGAGTAAAATAAATTTTGCTGACAGGAGTTGAGATTGCAAATTCCGTTTGTTGTTAACCAACTCGGATATAGACGCGTCAGCGAATTCTTTTTGCGATATTTGATTGTCCAAAGAGTGTACGCTAAGGTCAAAAACCGATTGCGAAACAATATTATTGGAGTTTTATAACTTTTTGAAAAAGAATTCCAGGCAAAGAAAATTTTGCAAAATATAGAATTTAAATTATGTCGAAATATAAGACAAAATTTTCGTAAGACTCAAAATTCGTTCTACAATTAAAATTGGAATTGTGTCAAGATTGAACAAAATTATAGCTTGAATTTACACAGTGAATTTACTTTACTTTACTTGATTTAGATAAAAATGAATAACGAACGAAAATTGTTAGAAGTTTTTTTTTTTCAAACGGAAGTTAAATAATTTCGTACTCGAAATCCCACCGCTGCCACCAGTGTTCTTTATGTTATGTCCAAGGGCGCTTTTAGAGCGGTAGCGTAAACGGTGGAGGTTTGGACTAACAGTTTAAAGAATACGCAACGGAGGTTTTAATTTCGTTGTTTTAATTATTTATGTGGGACGTTTTTGAGATACGAACTTACCACGCCTTCGTTTGAGACTGACGGATTTTTATGAGAGTAGATGTACTTACTCTTTGCAGGATTTTTAGTTATTACCGGATCCGTGATTCCGGGGCTGTTGTTAGCGCCTTTTCCTGGATTGGGCCCTCAGATTGGTCCTTGCAGCGGATGGATTAGGATGGAATTGGGCTGCTTATTTTTACGGGCTTCTTATTTTACGAAATGAATTGATTCGAACGAATTTCACTTCTTTTTGATATTTATTTTTATAGACACTAAAACTTTTACACTTTCACAAATATGAATTTTAACGCAATTTAATTAAATGAATTTTATTTATTTGATTGAGCTAACGTCCTCCAGTCCCCCGTAGGGTAAAGTGCGCAAAACTAGCTTTTAAGAAATTTTGAATAACTTACTGACCGGATTCTCGCCTAAGTGCAGAGCAAATTAGAACTTTGAGAATACGACTCTCTAAGATACTTAAAATTAATACGTGGCCTGCCGGTTAAACCGCGTCCAAACTTCCTTTAAGTGCAGTGCAAATTAAAGCAAAGGACTCTACAAGGCACGGGCCCGTCAGTTAAACGCGGAAGTCAAATTAACTGAGCAAAGACAAGGCGTTGGCTGTTGATCGCCTTTTTAAATACTCGCGGTGCTGAGATTGCAGAAGTCCCCGCTAGTCAACCAGCAGTCGCGTAGCTTATATTTTATTGTGGCTTTCGCGCATGGAGAAGTCTTCCATCTGCGCGGGTGATTTAAATTCAAAGAAAAATTTTGGGGTGGACATAACATACTCTTGAAAATTATATGGGCGAGAACCCTTCGCTGTGGAAATTTTGGAGTAAGTTTTTTATTTAAAATAATTTATAATTACTCAAATTGTTCTTGTGATAAAAACAATATATATTTACAAATAGGATGCAACGTGGCCGTTTGGCTCACACTAGGTAAAAGCCAATTTACCACCTGATATTAGCATTTGATGATCATGTGTATGTCTAGAAATTAGATAATAATTGTCAATAGTACGAACATCGTTTAATAGCGGCGCTAAACGTCTCCCCACTACTCAATGTTAATTAATGTACGCGGAAGCAGCGTGCAAGCAGTCTTTGTTCAACCCCCAATATGTATACTTCTGTAGTTGATATAGTTCTTGAAATATAAGTAATTATTTTTACCGTGTTACAACGTAATGTTCGGTATTTTACTATACTTCACCGTTCATCAAATAATAACGGCATTTTAATCTATAATAGTACGATACGACTCTGATTATCAGTTAACAAGGAGAATATCGTACATTAATTAAATAATTACGACGCATATACAAGATAAAGCCGCTTGGCATGTCGTGTACTCAAGAGGTCTCGAGTAGTCAGCCATTTTGTTGAAGAAAGCGTCGTTCCATGGTTCGAGGAAGATCCTGGTCGATGGTCACCTCGATTATTCGTCTGTTCCTGATCCAGTAACCGGCCCAGCTGCAGCCACGAGGAATCTACCACCGCTGGACAACGTTAAAGCACACCGAAGTGGTAGTAGTACCTGTTGTAAGTCAGGTGGTATATTGGTAAGAATTGGACGCGGTATTGAACTTACTTTGAGCTGTATTTTTCAATATTTGTATTTGTCGACCATTTAGCTCTATTTTTTCCAACTAAGCGATCAACGGAGCAGTACGCGGTAAAGGTTGGTTTTGTGTCGGAGCTAAACCTACTTTTCAACGAGTATCGCCACCCACGATTTGCCCTGGACCATATTCCTACGCGAATTAAATCATTTTAGCTATTTGTAGCTTTGAAAGCTATCGGCTTGGTCCGCCGTAAACTCTAAAGCTACAGTCATCTGGAGCAGCATCGACTCTTATAAATTACGGCTTCGAGCTGGTTATACTCCGGGTGTAACGGGCGTGTCTTTTCGGCCCAGTTCGTAGAATTTATTAAACTAAATTTAGATAATTCATTTCGTAATTAATTAATAATTTAAATAAGTTCAGATAATTTATCTTTCGAGTATAAAAATTTATTCACTCTACGAACAGTCGAGACCAGCCGCGTTTCAAGGAATAAATTAATAAATAACTTTTCAACTTAAATTTTACAAAAATATTTTTGACAAATGAGAATATCTAAAACTTTTTTTTCTCATTTACGTTTTCTTTTATTTACTAATTTCGTTTGTTTTCAGACAATTTCATTGTTCTTCTTAATAAATCGATGAATGAACGTCAACGACAATCGATTAAGAAGAATTCGTATACCTCTGTAGCTATTCGGTTTAATTTATGCTACAACAAGAAATTAATGATAAGTTTATGGCAATTGCTCACAAAGTCTAAAATAACATTGCCACAATTTTTAAATAGAGTAGCAATTTATTACACTGATCATTACTGGGATTTACTCCACAGTGCAGAATTTTTTATTGAGGAGCAGTTGGATCTATATCCTCCTTTGGAAAATGAAGGTAAAAACTATTTTAATAATTAAACAAGCAAAAGTCTTAAACCTTTAAATTCATATTAAGTATAAGGTAAAATAAAAGACCTAGTTATTGGCACTGGCCTAGTTATTGACACTTGCAATTTTATTTTAATTAAAAAAAAATCAATTCTGATAAATTAATAATTGTAATTTTTTAATTATAAATTTTAAAATAAAATTGGTTTTTTGAGAACATTTGAGAAGTAAGCCAGTGTTAATAACTAGATCTTTTACCTTATATTACCGATTTTAGGTGTTCCAGAAGCAATTGATAATGACGTAGAGGAAGTTTATGAAAATGTTCAGTATGCTAATTATGAAATGGAAGGTAATATATTGTTTATTAATTATTTACTGTATATAGAATGTGCATTGATAGATAAATGTTCTACAAAATTTTTAATATTTACATAATGTTACATAAACAAAAGTTAAAAGTGTGAGTAATAGTTATTAATAAATGTTCTCCGTTTAAATTTATATGAAATTTTAAATTAAAACATTTGAAAAGATTAAATAAGATATTATCAAAGTTTTTGGAATCTTATTATTAATAATTAATTATTCTGCCAGTCTAGCTTTTTCTTATTAAACTAAAAACTTATATTTTTTCATTAATAAATTTACTTATTTTAATTTAGAAGACTCTACTCGCGGAAATGAAAATGAAGGAAATAACGAACATGAATGGATCATTGAAGAAATCCCTTTAACAAACTGCGAAATTTGTATCACTGGACCCCGAGAGATGATCGTCATTCCTTGTCATCACTATCGCATGTGTTTCGACTGCTCAACAAAAATAAGCGAAGTCGCAAACGAGAATAATCTTCTACTGAAATGTCCATTTTGTAATTGTCCAGCGCAAGAATTCAGTCGCGTTTTTTAAAAGTGAAGTTTAAAATTATCATACTTTCATTTTATTCTCAATATTCTTACGTTTCTGATTTTATATATCTCTGATTTTATATATGTGTTTGTTTTGAAAAAGAATATTATCTATAAAATCGAAAAATATTCGTATCTCTATTACGTAGATAATATTTTACTAATTTACAAATATCAAAATAATTACTATGTGTTATTTTGCTTTCATTTTATTATTATTTAAAAAAAGTTGATACATGTATACGATAGTCTAACTCTACGTAGATGATACTTTGAAGTTTAAGAATGTATAAGTAGTTATGCGGTGTTGTTTTGCATTTATTATATTTTTTTTTAAAAAAGTAATTAATATATTTACTACGTATGTTTTATTGGATAAATCTACAAAGACTTATCCAATTATTTGATATTGTTCTACATTTATTTTAATAACAAAAAAAAAAATTTAATACAATTTATATGTGTGCTTAAGTACAAAATTACTATTACTTCATATTGTAATGATAAAATAAAGTAAAACTATGTAATTAGGAATTATAATTATTTTTACTGATTTCTAAAACTTAAATTTTTTATTTCATTTCTATTAAGCTAGAAATTATTAAAATGCTACTTTTTCAAGTTTTATATTATTTTAAATTCCATATTGAAATGAAATTGTTTATAAAAAAGAGCGTTAAAATTTAATAACAAAATTTTTAATCGATATAATGAGTCCGTACAGCAAAAAGTATTTTTATTGCAAAAAACCAACGTTTTTTATTACTGTAGTAATCAATTATTGCCCTAAAAAACTTTATAAAAAGAGCAGCAATTAATTTAAGATTTTTTATTGAAGTAATACAGATAGGTAATTTTCTATTTGATTTATCAATTTCTGTTTCTGAAATCATTTGTAATCTTTCCCTGCTTATCAACATAACTTACAACTATCGGTAATAGAGTTTACTATTTTGTTGATTAAGCACTTAGTTTCACAAGAGTACTGTTTCGAAGAATGTACACATTCCTCATTCTGCACTCAAATGAATTTGACTTCGTTTGTAATTACAGTTAGTCTAATCAACTAATCGAACCAATTTTGTTTTTATAATTTTTTTTCGATCATTTCATTTTTCTCTCTTAAGCATTTTTCAAGTTCTTTTAAGATTAAATACATCTATATTTCTTTACTTTGTGCATATTCAAACGTTTCTGGCACCCCTGTTAACCACGCGCTAACGTGCTCGCAATGAGGCCCCGCGCTGTTGATAGCAAAAATAATAGGCAAGTTTTATTTGTGATGTCAACAGTTAAATTATAGAAATTTATCCTAAAAATAGTGTATGTAATTTAGTCACATAGACATGATAAAATATCCTCAGCAAATGTGAATGATTAGCGTGAAACATAACATAACCTAAAAACAAAACAAAGGATCAAATGCACTGCTGCATACACATAAAAAATGTTGTTTTGTTGAATAACTTTGTCACGGGGCTCCTTCATTACCCGTTGAAGGTCCTCACCCTAGCCGCGGTTAGTTATCGACGGATCACAGAGCGCTGTGGTCTAGGATGCTCGCGCAGTAGAAATAAAATTTACATAAGTTCCGGGGCCTAGAAGATAAGTGTTCCGCGGGTGGGGATAATCCCACACGAGGGACGAGTGAAGTTGCCGAACGGAAAAGCGACATTGTAAAGCCGGAGCCCGAGCAACCAACACGAAATTTTGGAAATATCAGGTAAATATTAATATTCCTCTGAGATTCCTGTGGAACCTTCAGAGCGTTTATTCCTAAATTGTAAAATTGATAATTACTGCTAGGCATTTAGCCAGCCTAATTATCCAATAAAACCATTCTAACTATCCTGAATTTCCAGATAAAAGATTGCTAAATATCCCGAGCTGCGACGCAGTGAACCCGAGTACCGAGAATACCGTGATTGTGGCTGACAAGGTTACCTCTATTAGAAGTCAACGAGAACAATAAAGAGAGCCAAACTCAAGAGAAGAAATCGCCAAAAGTTCTCAGGTACAAAATAAAGTTTAACCTCGGGAAATTATTGCGTCGTCCCCGGAAACTCTAGGCACAGGCCAGGTTCCGTCTTCCAATCACCCTACTTGATTAATTAATTAATTATTCGAATTTAATTAAAATATCTAAATTATAAATCGAGGTTAAAATTAGTTAAATCAAAATTTGAACAAATAGAAAATTCAATAAGTTGGAAGAATTTCAAAATTAAAAATGAAAGAGGTTAAATTTAGAATTAATATTATTATAAAATTGGTCGATTAAATTTAGATTAAAATTTTCAAATCAGAAATTTTGATATCGACAATTTTGAGTTAACTGCGTCATTTATATAAGCGATATTCTGTCGATTAAATTATTACAAATTAGAAATTAAAATAAAACTAAAGGAAACTAAAATTAGAAAATTGTCCAAGTTAGATTAAAATTGACCAATAAAATTAACAAGTAAAAATGAATTAAAATTTAAATTAAAATGGAAAATTAAAATTAATAATTAAAATTTACTTTTGGAAAATTATCAAAAATTATAAAATAAAATTATCATAGACACAAATTCCTTAAATTAGAATATTAAAATTGTTAAATAGTAAATTAATTTATAAAACAAAATTACAATAGAAAATTATCGACAAAAGAAAATTTGTTCAATAAACTTCGATAAATAAATTTGTCAAATTCCAGTACGATGATTTCAAAATTAATCAACATAAAATTTAGCCTTGGGAAATTTTTACCAAGTTGAAGACTAAGTCTCAAATCTTGACTGGAATTCAAAATAGACATAAGCCGATTATTCAGGCAGTTTGAATTCGTGTACGTTTTAATTAATCTAAAATTTTGGTTGAATAAACGCTACTGTGATATTATTAATTAAGCAACCAAAATTCAATTAACTTATTTATCGAAGTCAATTTAGGGACCGGGAAATTTGATTCCCAGGAAGTTATGTTGTAAAGAGTATCTTGGATTTTAAAATAATTGTAAATTAGAGTCAAGTGTGTATTAGATAAATTGTTTTATTGAGAATAGTGTGTGTGTGTGTGGAAAATAATTTACATTATATACTCCTCGTTCACGGGCTGTCGAGGAGGTTAGTAATTAGCAGGTTGTCGACTAGTGTCATGGTATCCTCCTCTGTCCTAGTCGACTTCAGGTTCCTTAGTCCCGTAGTGAGGGTCCTGTGGACAGCGAAAGGGCTAAGGACGGTATGTACCTTGGGCAGGGGTCCGGGCGACCACCCAGGGCATATCTAGAGTCTTAGAGCGTGAGGGTCCTGTGGACAGCGCGACTTAGTTAGAAACTGCAGTATAGACGCTCCTTATGAGGGCACTGTCAGGAATAAGAACTATGATAGAAACTACGATATAGACGCTCCATATGAGGGTATCGTAGGAATAAGAAACTTTTATAGAAACTGCGGTATAGACGCTCCATATGAGGGTACTGTCAGGAATAAGAAACTATGATAGAAACTGCGGTATAGACGCTCCATATGAGGGTATCGCAGAAATAGGCACTATGATAGAAACTACGATATAGACGCTCCATAAGAGGGTATCGTAGGAATAAGCAACTTTTGTAAGTATGAGTGTGTGTGTGAGAATTGAATTAGGGTTTAACTACTGTCATATTGTTCAAATAAATTGATAATTCAAGTCAATTTCAATTGTTGTTATTTGTGTCAAATATTATAATTTCTCTCGACCCTGTGATATCTCTCTTGCTTGGACCGGTTCTGGAAACCGTGATAAAAATTCCAGTGGCGCCCTAATTCTTAAATTTAAATAAAAGGGTGACCAAGGGACGGCTCAAACCCGTTACAACTCGAATATTTATATACTAATTTTTGACATTTTTCTCTTCGTGAAGTGAATTAAAATTTTTAATAAGTTAAATACTGTAAACAAATTGAGTGATACAATTATGTCAGCGAAGAAGCTTGTAAAGAAGTTACACACAAGAAATAATCCAGCCTTGCCCATGTTTAAGTTTGATCACTTCATTTGGTACGCATTTGTATATTAATATCTTTTTTTGCTAAATTGAAACACTTACATACTGACATATCACTATTTTTTCTAGGTACACATAGACCCCAGATTTTTATGAAAATTGGGCTCTGTCTCGTCTACATGTCAGCTTGGAAGTAAATCGTACTCCAACAACAATCGTTTGGTGAGACCATGAGTGAATTTAAAGGCACCAGAAAAGTGTGTGATTTGAAGAAAGGTAAATTTTCTTCAACATGACAAATTTATAACAAAAACAAAACGATATTCTTTTTTCAGGTCTAAAGAATCAACCAAGAGTATAAATGAATTAGTCAGTATCGAAAAATCGTAGACTTCATTGATGAATTGTCAAACTATAAGGATTAGCATTCAGTAGATGAGTAAAGTTAAAAGAAGATTATTAATAACAAGTCGATAGAATACATGTGAGTTGAGAAATCTTTATGATATTGATTGAAGGTAGCTCAGAAGGAATTATGTTTGCATGATTATTCCTAAGAAACTTACTAAATTATTTGCACGTGATAATTCTCATAAATAAATTGAGAAATCAAGATGTATTTTCTGAAAACCTTTTAGTTATATAAGAGTGCATAGTTACTCTACGTGATTTTTAAAATACGTAGTTCAGGTACAATTAATTATGCATGATTCTTTCTAAGAAATTTATCAAATTATTTGGATGTAACAATTCTCACAAAAAATTTTGATAATTAAAATTTATTTTCTGAACACCTTTTAGTACAATGAACGTGCGTAGTCAGTCTATATGATTGTGACAATAGGCTGTTCAGAAACAATTCGACTATTTAATTAGCAATTGGTCTAACTCTTTATTGTGTAGGGAGTGATTTTTTTATATTATGATGTAGCAATAGTCGAATTATAAATTACAAGCTGTTACTCGCCCGCTCCGCTGGGCGCTTTATAAAATTGTATTTTTAAATGTAGACTTGAAATTTTATTAGACTATTGTATTTACTTGCACGGATTCCAAATTCTGTCGAATTAGCATGCACCTTTTATCCATGTAGATTCTAGCTAATAATCATTGTAACTTTCAATGTGCAATCATTATAACATTCCCGTGTCTTTCTTACAAAAATAAATAATAATTGATATATCAAATTATTAGCATGCAATAATCCTTACAACTGAATTGTGGAATTAAAATTTATTTTTTATACGCCAATTGTTGATATTATTTTAGGTGAGAATAAGAAATCAAAAGCATGGGTCAATTAATACGTATGAACGGATCATCGACTTCATGGAAGGATTGTCAACTAAGTAGATTACCATTCGGTAGATGAGTAGAGTTGAAAATACGAGATTAATAACAAGTTATTAAAATAAAAGAGACTAGAGATGTCAACACAATGTTGACTGGAGTCAGCTCAGGTAAAATTTATTTTGCATGATAATTTTTATGAAATATATTAAAATATTTGCATGCAATAATTCACACGAATAAATTGTGAAATTGAAATTTATTTGCTGAACACTCTGTATTAAAGTAAAAGTGCATAGAAAAATTTATACGATTTTGACGATAACGTTGTCTATAAACAATTCATTTTGCACGTTTATTCCTAAGAAATTTATAAAATTATTTGCATGTATTAATTCTTACAATTACATTGTGAAATCTAAATATTTATTCTGAACACCTTTTAGTAAAATAAAAGTGCGCAGATAGTCTATGTAATTTGGACGATACACCGTTCAAAAACAATTGATTTTACATGATTATTTCTAAGAAATTTATAGAATAATTAGTATGATATAATTCCCATAAATAAATTGTAAAATAAAAGTTCATCTTGTGAACACCTTTTATTGAACTAAAAGTGCGTAGAAAAATCTATACGATTTTGACAATATGCTGTTCAGAAGAGATTAATTTTGTATAATTATTCATTAGAAATTCATCAAATTTTTTGCATAGAATAATTTCTACATATAATTTTAATAATGAAAATTAATTTTTTGAACAACTCGTGAAATAAAAGTGCCAAGTAATTCTATATGATTATGATGATATATTGTTCAAGAAAAATTCATTCCGGATTATTATTTGTAAGGAATCCATTTAATTATTTGTATGTAAAAATTCATACTCATAAATTTAATAATTAAAATTCATTTTTTGAACACCTCCTAGTAAAGTAAAAGTGCGTCGAGAAATCTATACAATTTTGACAATACGCTGTTCTGTGAAAATTTATTTTCTATACGCCAATTCTGGATATTATTTTTCTCTGTAATGTGAATTAAAAATGTTGTTGAGTTAACTAGTGTCAACAAGTTTAGTGATACACTAATGTCAGCTATCGAGCTTGTAAGGAAGATGACACAATCAAGCATTGCCCACATTTGAGTTTGATAAATTTATTTGGTATGTATTTGTTTATTAATATATGTATTTGATAAATTAAAAAACTTAAATACTGACATCACACTATTTTTCTAGGTACACGTATCCCCCAGGTTTTTATAAAAATTATGCTCCATCTCGTCTACATCTCAGCTTGGAAGAAAGTCGTACTCAAACAACTGTGGTTTAGTGCGGCTATAAGTCAGTTGGAAGATACCAGAGAGGTGTGTGGATTACAAAAAAAGTAAATTTTCTTCAATATGAGACATTTGTTACTAAACAAAAACATAAACATAATTTTTTTTAGGTCTGAATTAGCAGCCAAAAGTAAGGGTGGATCATCGACTTTATGGATGGTGTAACGGAGTACACGGGGCCTTCTTTATCCGGAGAAGGTCTCCGATCCGAGTCAGTTAATTATCGACCGATTCCCCAGAGTGCTGTGCTCCGAAATACTCGCGCCAATAGTTGTAAGCTAGTCAGTAAGCCCCCGAGGTGGTAGCGCCGGCGCTGAGAGAGAGAGAGTGGGGAAAAGCAGACTTAAGAAAGAACCAAACCAACAAAATTTGGTAAATTTATTGTGATCGAACGTCACAAAATCAAAATCATTTTGATTTTGTGACGTTAAATAATATTTTTGAAATAATTTCGGAGGAGGATTCTGAAAAAAATTATAAGTGGATGGGGGAAGAATTTCCATGAACAATTCGACGAAAAAAAAATTTCAGAGAAAAACTACGAAAAACAAAATGGCCGACTTCCACGAAATGCCCGCGAAATTCCCGTCATTCGGTCAGTAAAACAGACCTCCTTATTGTCAGTAGTCGGGACAAAAACGCTCGAACATATTTGCTCTTGGTCGGTAACTGCTGCTCTGATGGTAACCGGTCCTGGAAGCCCCCTTATATCACTACTGACTTAAAGATGGTAGGGATAGAAGGATTATGAGACGTTACTATACAGATATTGGTCACAGACGCCGGGTGTATTAAGTTAGCTCCCTATACTTATAATACGTTATACTTACATAGAAAGCTAACTTTAGTTCACCAGGCATAAATGACCACACCTGTACAATTAAACGGGGTATTTTATCTTACCTATTCTCTCCGGTAGTAGGGATAAATGAATATGACTATACACGGATTTACTACCATTGTAAGTTTACCTATCGGGATATTTTATCGACAGAAATGGAGAAACATAAGGTATACTTGCATTCGGAAGATTTTGCTAAAGTACGTTATATGCTTTTATTATATATTGTGGTGTCATTTTTAATATACATGAGATAACCAATCGGGATACGGTTATGTACATTATATTCAGTTTATTTTAACCAATCACATCACGAATAGTTTGGATCATTGTGTATATTTTCATATTTTTCATCTAAATTATAAGAGAGGATGCGTATCATGAAACTGGATACGCATGAGTAATTCTTAACCAACCGTTATGGATGGTAGAGGTTCCTCTACCCTCCATACCAACTGTATTATTGTCATACTGTACACATTATAAGCTCACTAAAGCCCCTTAAAAATTATTTTTTTTTCTATTTTCTATTTTTTTTCTATTAAGTCGTTTGTTCTTAATTGCTCGCTGTTAATAATTGTTTCTTCTCGATTTATTTATTTAAAAAAAATTAATTAAAAATATACCTCTAAATAAGCCGCTCTATTAAAATTTTTAATATTTTTCCGTCAACAATGAGTCGTAAATATTTATTTTCAATTGTTCGCACACAAAATACGTTTGTTCTCTTTCGAAATTATTCAGTTTTTGTTAAATTAACTATTTTAATTAGTTGAATATATGTATGCAAAATATGTGTACTGCGCATGCGTCAACTATATGCTTAAACTTTTTAACGCTTAAAGTGTTTTATAATGTTAATTCATTTTCGTTATTTTAATTTTTTATAACAATTTTTGTATTAGTATAAATTTTTCGTCTCCAATATTATAAGATTTATGATACCCTCATGTCTAGCATACTTTTTGTTTAGTTCATCATTCTTTAGCTTACCATAACATGTATTTTGCTTTATTACCTTCTAAACTTAGTGTTGTACAATTGTAAATTCAAGCGGTGATGAGATTCGGCTTCGTTTTATTTTACAACTTGATCCTTTACTCCAAGATCTTCTAATCCTTGTATTGTAAAATATTTTTTCCCAAAACGCATCTGTTTTTAATTGTTTTATTAATTTGGTTTTTTTCTCGATTTGGAGTATTAGTCATTTATATATCTGTACATCATATTGGCATCTAGTTATCTAAGCCCTTTCTTTCTCTCTAACTCACTCTCTATATTTTCCTTTTTGCTTGAATCCTTACCTGTACACCCACTTTTCCTAAATTACCAATCAAGGGTCTTGTATATCTTTTACTCCACCCCTTACCCCTAGAAGATCTTAGCAGTACGAAAAATTTGGAACTTGTCATCAAGATCAACTTTTGATCAAAAAATCAGTTCCTCTTAACAGAGCACCGTAATAGCATCTAGCATTTTTGTTCAAAACGTACCGTCTTATTATCGTTTGAATTACTTTATAACTTTGTTAATTTGCCTCGCATTTAATATTTTTATAAGTAAATTTTAACTACATTCTTGTATAAATTCGTACAAATAAATTATTAGTAGAACGTTAATTTGGTCTACTAACTTTATCAATTAATGTAACCTGGAGCTTACAACTCCGAACTCCCAATTTTAGTTATACATTTTTGGTAAAAAATACATAAAGTTTCCACGCTAATTAGCCAAAATCAATTATAGTTGAATTAAGTTATTCGAGTAAAGAGAAAAATTTATTGACAAGTAGAAAAATAAAATTAAATATGAACAAAAATTCATTTTCTATCAAATGTGTTCATAACAATTTTATTACCCGTACTATACATTTTTGTTTTACATAAAATCTAATAAGTAAAACGGAGTAATTAGTATAAAAGTAATAGCCTCATAGCATCTCCGATCTTGTTGTGTTACTTCTTTCATAAAAGCATCATTGGTAAACTTACTTTATTTAATTTCAAATTTTATGAGGTTTAATAATCAATTCACAAAAATGCTTTTGCTTAGTTAGCTCAAATATAACTCGGATAATTTAACGATCGTATTGATGCCTTAAATAAATAAAATTTATGAATAAAAAAAAAGTGTGTGTGTATCAGCTACGACGCACGATTGGAGTTTACTCCTTACGAACGATAATTATGATATATATCGAATAGAAAAAAAGAGTAAATGAACGCATCTGCTAAAATGATAAGAGAAACAAACATATATCTGTAATTATTCGGATTATTTATATTACTTCAATAAAGCGTATTACATAAAGTATGTTCCAAAACAATATAAATAATAATAATAATAATAATAATAATAATAGCGGTGCTTGCTACGTGGCCTCCAAGCGGCGCATCGCGGGAAACGCAGACCATAACATCAGGTCTGTAGGCGAACGACGTAGCCAGTGCAGTGGGCCAACTACCCACTGCATGGAAATAACTGAGTTACAACACATCAACTAAGAAGTGCTCCCCACAACCGGTCCTTTTCGGATGAGGATCATTCATCAGGTGGGAGGAGCACGCCGGACCCGATGAATTATGACGACCCTGGCGCTATAAGGACCAACTTTAAGTGGACGGAGGAACTCAGAGTCGATCTCTTGGTGTGCTACCAACGTAGCGAGCCGAGGGTGAGCGGCTATATGGCCCGGATGAACACTCTTTGGAGTGATATGCATCCGGAGCTAGCGCATTTTACGCCCAAACACCTGCGTAATTATGCCGCTCATCTTCGGCGAAATAGAAGATCGCTTGTGCCGGACAGAAGGCAGTCTAATAGACTTTCCTTTCCGGCGCAACTACACCAAGAGCGACGCCGTTCCTCCTTGGACAACAACAATCCCTTTGCAGGACGGCAAGTAAGTATATCTAAAAAGATAACTTACTCCCAACAACAGCTTGACGCGGTAAACGAAGATCTCCGTGCAAACATCCTGGAGGATTCCACTCTGCTCACTGTGAGCCAGGTTGTGTATGGTGCAGCAGTTTCGGCTTTTCCGAGAGAGAGACATTGTCTCTCGATCGAGGCAAGGTTGAGACAGCGCATTTTACAACTTGGCTCCAAAATTGACAGATCCCGGAAACATGTCTCCCGCATTCAGTGTGTGATTGATTTCGAAACAACTCAAAAAGCATACACGCCCCGAATTCGACGCATTGCTGCTGAACTTCGGTGGTGTCATCACACACTGAACAAGAGTACTCTTCTTGTCATCAAAGAAGAGTCTCTTAATAAATTGCGGGCTCTAGTGACTGCCAAAAAGTCACTAGAGAAAAGGCTGAAGCGGTTGGTCGACAGCTCGTTGTTTCGATCCAGCTCTTCACGGTTGATGACACCAAAGACCGATGTTACCTGGACTTATCCAACACCTGAGCGGGTGGACTGAGTTGTATGGAGATCAACCAAACGTGAACGCCAATACTCCAGCTCTGCACAACTCTGCTATACCGGTGGCAAGCCCGGGGCCTCTTCTCTTTAGGAAGGAGGAAGGAGGAGCCGGAGGAGTAACAACCTCGTTAAAAAACCAGGGTCCATCTGGCTCCGGATGGTAGCACCCTGTAAGGGCCCCTTGCTAGGGTCACAGCAAACTTTTGGCTATGGAATGACGTCCAACGTAACCATACCGATTACGGTGCAGGGGAGGAATACCCCAGTACCGGCGGCTGACAGTGCTCAGACGGGCTGTCAGTCGTTGTCATCCAGCGACCGTTTAGACAGTGTGGTGGACCCCAAGGCCCCGCTGTCTGCATCAGCTACTGGGAGTATGACGGAGGAGATAGCAGCGCTTCTCGACAAGCGCGACAATGCCATCTCTCAAGAGGACATAGTGCTGGAGGAGATCCAGGAAATTTTCAAGGAGGTGCAACGACCATCCGCGCTAAGCGCACTGTGCCGACGGAGGTCACCAAGGGTGTCCGGGAGGTACAGAGGCTCCTCCTTGAAGGCCGCAGGTCCTGGAAGGAGAGGCAGCGGGAGCTGTCACTAAAGGAATCGGAGGAGAGGAAGGGACTTCTCGAGGAGCTGAGGAAACAACAGCATCCTGGGGAAGTCACGCCAGCCCCAGAGAGAAAGAAGAGGCCGGCTATCAGCCCACCCGATGGCCCTGAAAAGAACGTCCTTCGACAACCGGACGGGAATTTCTCGGTTGTGACTGCCAGGGGAAAGAGGCAGCGCACCGAGAAGGCTGTAAACAGGGCTGCAAAGCAAGAAGCGGCCAGAATGGAGGTAGATAGCCAGAAGCCTCCGGAGGAGTTCCAGTTGGTCGAAAGCCACCGAAACAATAAAAAGAAGAAGAAGAAAAAGAAGGCGGAGATGAAAGCAGCTGAACAGGCAGCAATTGGAGCTCTAACAGGACCAGGACCGGGGACCACAGGACCAGGACCAGGGACGAGACGGACCATGACAGCAGCCAAGGAGGACGGAAGGCCGAGGAGGACGCAAAGACCGGAGGCAGTCCTGATTAATCCAGGTAAGTCCCAATCCTCTGGTGAAATTCTGAGGGCTTTTCGCTCGGGGCTTCACCCGGAGGAATTGGGCTTGGGGATTAAGGCCGAGAAAAGGTGGTCTTCTTATTGAGTTTGAGGGATCCGTAAAGGATCGCTCAACACTCGGTAAGAGAATCACTGAGGCAGTCGGAGGGGCCGTGGGGGTGCGCCATCTTGTCCCTACCACTACGGTGGTGGTTGACGGGATGGACACCGCCACGACAGTGGAAGAGGTCGAGGAGGCTTTGAGGAAAGCCACCAGTGGGAGTGTGGACGGAATAAGCGTGTCTATCACGAAACCCAATAAATGGGGAGCCGTTCGCGCTTTCATTGTGGCCGGACTTGGAGCCGCCAAGACCTTAGAAGCCTTGGGAAAGGTCAAGGTCGGTTGGCTGGTTTGCCGAATCCGCCGCTGGGAGCGACTTGACCGGTGTTACCGATGCCAAGGACTGGGCCATCTAGCTGGCTCGTGCAAGGCGGAGGAGGATCAGAGCGGTTGTTGCTGGCGGTGTGGAGAGAAGGACCACCAGGCGAGGACCTGTACCAAGCCGCCGCGCTGCCATCTCTGTGCAGCGGTAGGGAGTGGGCGACCCTCAGATCACGTGACTGGGTCTGCGCGGTGCGCGTCTTATCGGGAGGTACACCGAAGGAACCATGGCTAAGGTCCTGCAGGCGAATCTCCGGTGGTGCAGGCTGGCCCTTGATCTTTACGCGAGAAATCGGGAGAGCAGTGCTGATATTGTACTGGTATCGGAGCAGTATCACGCTGTGTCCGGACCGAATTGGCACTGTGACCCTACGGGTCACAGCGGCAATTTGGATACCGGATCAAAGTCGCACTGCTGTGCGTAAGAGTGGATCGGGGGTCGGCATTGTATGGGTGGAGACGCCTGCAGTTTCCTTCGTGTCATGTTATTTCACCCCCAACGAGCCTATTGCGGATTTCCGAAAGAGGGTTGACGAACTCGATCGAGTAGTCCGCCATCTTGAAGGAGAGATAGTAATAGGTGGCGACTTCAACGAGAAGTCCATCGATTGGGGAATGGAATATAGTGACGCGAGAGGAAATGAGCTCCTGGACATGATGGCAGGACTTGATTTTGTCATTATGAATAGGGGAAATACGCCTACTTTCCGGCGGGAGGGCGTTCGTTGGTCAATTTTAGACTTAACGTTCGCCACCCAACGGATAGCCGGCGTAATCTCAGACTGGGCCGTTCTTGAGGAGTATACGGCAAGTGATCATCAGTATGTTTCGTATACGGTTAACAATATGAGGGAAAACCCTCCTATTGTACCGAAGCGTCAGATGAAGCGGATAGGATGGAAGGTTTCGAGGTTGAAAGAGGACGTATTCCAAAATGCGATCTTGGACAAAATCGGCGCTTTTCCTGACTCTTCTGCGGAGTCGCACGAAAATATTGATGCGCTTGTCGGTCGAACGATGGATGTGATCGTAGCAGGTTGCGACGCTGCAATGCCTCGTCGTTCTGCAGGCTCTCGCAGAAAGCCAGTTTACTGGTGGACTGAGGAGATTGCGCTGCTCAGGGCTGAGTGCCTGCGTCTTCGGAGACAGGCACTCAGGTCGCGTAAGCGCGATACTGGGCAGCAGAAGAGCAAGGAGTACAGGGCGGCGAAGAAGCGTCTCGTCACGGAGATCAAGGTGAGCAAAAGGAGATGCTGGAAGGTGATCTGCGATGAAGTGGATGAGGATCTATGGGGCAATGGCTACCGGATCGTCACTCGCAGATTCGTTGGTCGCAGTTCAGTATCTCCTATGGAACCTGATAGGATGGAGGAAATAGTGTCCGTACTGTTTCCCGATCGTGATGAACGGGTTCGCAACCGTGTTGCAATATCCGATGACGAGTGCCCACTTTTCTCAGCAGGTGAGCTGCAGGTGACCTACCTCTATCGTATGAGGATCCGAAATGATCCTTACTGCGTGTACTGTCCGGGTGTGGCTGACTCCGCCGAGCACACTTTCTTCGCCTGTCAGCGTTGGTCTGAAATACGCTGGCAGAGCGGGGATGGTGGGCCTCGACGGCCTGAAGAGGTCGTTCCCTGGATGTTGGCGACAAGACAGAATTGGACGACAATGACGGGATATGTGAGGGAAGTCCTGATGGAGAAGAAGAAGGAGGTAGAGGAAGCGTCGAAGGCGTAGCTGCAGGGGCAGCGTGGAGGGGGCCCAATACTGCGAAGTAATGCTAACGCGGTCCCGCGGTATTGGGTGCAAGAGAGGGGAGGTTTTTAGTGGGTAAAAATCCCACACTACCGGCTGCCAACGCCTGACCGGTGTCTTTTAGAAGATTTTCCTCCTCTCAACCCAAAAAAAAAAAAAAAAAAAAACTCCAGCTCTGCACGACTTCAAAGCATTCTGTCGGGAACACCGTCGGCAGAATGCTGATGAAGAGAGCCCTGCAGTCAGTGTGGATGAAGTTCGTTCAGCTCTAAATGGCAGCAAAAATTAGGCTGCCCCCAGGACCAGATGGCATTAATGTCTTCTGGTGGAAGAAGTTTACTTCTACCCACCTCCATCTGGCCCGCATATTTACATCGTACATTAGAGCTGACGATCCGATTCCGGACTGCACGGAGCTTAGATAGAAGGAGAACGATCGTCATGTATAAAAATGTCTACAGAATGTTGAGAAAATAAAGTTTAATTGAAGAGTGCGCTGCAATCGCAGCGATCCCTAATTTAAATTTAGCGGGTGATTATTTATGAGACGAACGTGAGTCTCATTTATTTTATGCAAATAAAAAATTGAAAATTTTACGAAAAATAGATAAATACATAATTAAGAAAATAATTAGATAAAGTAAATTATAAAGTGATAAAAATTTTAATATAAAAATTGGATTATATATTAAAAATTATACTGAAAATTAATTTTAATTACGTTAGAACTAAAAAAATTACGAACTAAGAACAAGAGTTTTCAAAAAATGTAGATTTGTATTACTTTGTTGCTAAATATATAGAACGGGAATAAAGCAGAAAATAGCAGGAAGTACAAATTTTTATGAAAATTTTTACACATAAAAAAAATAATAATTTATTTATTTACATACATAAAAAATAATAATTTTGATGAACAAATACAAGTAATGAAAATTGTTTTTATATTAATTTCGAAATTTTTCTGAGCTTCTTGCTCTTACTTTTTCTATTAGTATAATTACGATTTATTGAGTTTGCTAAAAAATGACCTCTTATAGTAATAAAATAATTTAATAATTTTTTCATTAAACTTAATCGATGTTCATCGCAGCCTACATATGGAAATGATTTTTCTTCGGCTATTTTATCCAAGATTTGGCTCATCGTATCAATTTTAACAGTTTTCGTTCCAACAACTTGTAATACAATATTTTCGAGGCGTTCAATTAATTCATATAAATTTTCACTGGGACGTTTACAAGAATCACCACCCATTGCATCAATTACTTTATTACGATCTGAAAATTCATCAGACTCCAGACTACTTAAGCAATCAAAGCACCGGGAAAATCGCTGCATTTTCCTGGTGACATAGCCAGCAATATATGCTATAACATATGTACTTGTGTGTGGGACATCGTAATCATGATGTAAATGTGGATCCCGAGGATCCAGTTCTTCTTCACTGCTTTCATCCACCATATTTTCGAAAGGTCGTTCAGCAACACTCACATTTAGATTTATATTATTATCCTCTTCACAATATCCATCTTCAATAATAGTATCAATTTTTTCCAACCACTTCAATTTCTTATCTTTGGTTATCAGCAATGACTCTTTAGTTTCCATTAAAGATTGTAACAATTCAACAGTAGTAACGTTTGATCCTTTCAGTGGAGTAACCAATGAATATGAGCAAAGTAGCCTAAAAACTTGACCAAATAGGATTGGATCAGGATGTTCGTTACACCCGCAAGTGCTCCTAACAATGCCAAAGAATTGCTGTAAATATAATACAATTAAAAAAAATGTAAATAAAAATTTCATCAAATGTTTCATTTCATAAATATTCAGAAGTTATGAAATTTTTGACACTGGGTATAATATAAAATTTAACTTTCTAATAATAATGTTTTAAATCGACAATCCTAAGAATTATCCAGAGAGTCAACTGTGATGACTCCATAACATAACGATTCATTAGACAAGACTCTCATTCTAAGACAACTTAGCGAATATTTTTTATTTTACTTACTTCTAACTTATCTTGATTTAAGCGAGCTGTCATTAAATAATCAAAATGACATTCCTCATGTAAGAAATTTATCAGTTCAAGCGTTCCTCCCAATGTTATCTTCAATCCTGTTAAAGTACTTGTGGTAATAGCAAAATTAAAGTCTTCAAGACTTTCAGTGTTATCAGTCGATTGCTTCTTATTTTTTCTATACTTCTGTTTTTCTTCACAGGCTTTTGCTTCCCAATCCCTCAAATATACATCAAAGTCCGTCAGTACCTACAATATGAAAATAGTTTATCAAATAACTGTTAAAAAATCATGGGATAAGCAGGCACAAAAAAAGGTTACTCGAAACAAGAAAAGAAACTGGACACCAGAACATTTCTTTCAGGACATTCGTTAGTTACAGCTGAGAAGAAAAATTATTAAGCAAAGAAAAATTTCCTTAAATCCAGAAAATTTTCTTAGTTCAAGAATTGGTTTATCTTGGTTTACGATTTTTTATATGGTAATAATAAGAAAAAAAATAAACTGAAAAAGACAGACTGTGGTATGAGTGCAAGATAAGATTTTTGCGACTTACAAACAATAAGACAGAATAGAAGCATGCGGTTATAATAATGAAAGTAATTAAAACTGTCGGAGGGAACCGACAAATTACACTTGGTTCATTTATTGCGTGCGTAGCGCGTTTCTGTTTAGTCTTACGCAATAAATATAATAGTATTCAACAATCAAATTTTTAAAGAGTGCTGCACACTTATATGAACATCGCCTTCTCCAAGTCCCTCTAATTTTTGTTACTTACTTTTAATCTAATTATGAAGAAAGCCATTAATTTATAGATCGATTGATTGATTAATTGATTAATTGATTGAGCTGAAATTAAAAATTGACGATTCACAGAAATCAATGGTTTGCTGGTATGCTGATCCAATTTCAAATTCGTATTTGACCGTGATTGTACTGAAAATTTAAAATCGATTTTTATTTATTATAATTTTGATACCTTCTGCATAGGACATTCTTTAGGACGTAAAGCGTTAACAGGAGTTCGAGAACTCATCGCTTTAATGAGATTATCAACTCTTTCTATAAAATTTACTGTAGCCTCACAATCATTCAAATCGTAGCAATTATTTTTGAACGTTAGCATTGCAACTCTTACAGATTTTGAGAAAAGCTGAAAAAAGTTTAATGTACAGTTTAAAAAATTAAATATAAAATTAAAAAAGTAAAATTTCAAGTTATGAATAAACAATGAACTAAGTAATGTTTAAAGCAATCGAACTGTATGAAATAATTGAAAGCATTTTAAAAAATATGTTAAATACCTCTTCAGCTAAGCGGACGTTCATTTTCTGATAACCCTCTGGGTTTAAATGCTCAGGCGTTAATTTATAAGCAACCTTCAAATTAGCTTTCAAATGGTTTTCGTATTTCAGTAAAGCTTCCCAGTGGCTTTTCCTCACCATTCCATCGGGCGTCTTGGGTTAAGAAAAATAAAATTTTATATTTATATTGCTGAATGGAAATTGAATGAATTAAAATAATGCTAACTAGAAATAAAGCTGTACACTGGGAAAAAAAATTTATTTCAGTATAGAAAATGTTTGAAAGACTGAAGTCTTCCGAATTCTAAGCAAAAATTTATTTGTCTTAACATAATTTTCTTTAGTCAAGTGAAGTTTTCAGCTGAAGAAATTTCCTTCTTTTCACAACATCTTTTCGCTCTAAACAGTATTTTTTTCAGTCAAGAGATTTTTGACTTTAAGCAAGAAATCGAATCGGTACGTCGGACTAACATATGTCTACCTGCGTCTCTCGAATTATTTAAATTCTGATAAGTATAGGCTATCAAATTTCGTCAATTGAAATAAAATAGACTTAAAAAAAAAAAAAATTAAATCTGTTCGCTACATTTGAAGCTTATTCCGGAAAACATCGCGAAACTGGAATTATATATAATAGAAGATAGTATATATATGTACAATACACTTTACCCAGAAACTTGATCCCTCTATAATTTTTGTTCGAAAGCATTTAAGCAGGTGTGGAAAGTCAGACATGAACCACAATCGTCCTGAAGTATCATACGGATGCGTGCAACTAAATTTTTGGTCCTCAATCCCAAAAATTTTCCAAACTTCACGATTCCATTGAGCGCCGTCTGAAGTAATGACATCAACTTTCAGCCCACTGTTCTCCAATTGAATGACGCAATCAATAATCAATTTATGCAGAACTTCCTTAGTAACTGCTGTCTTGCTTAAAAAGTATCCTAACACCGGGACCCATTGACCTTGAAACAGTTGAAACATGAACACTAGTGCGTGATCCGCTCTTTCATTGACTAAATTATCTGGAGTGTATTCACCAAGATTAACAAACCCATTACACTCCATACTTTTAGTGTTCAATTTAATAGCCTCACTTAATGCAATTTCATCTAATAACAGAGTACCTAGAAAAAAATATATAAAATATATATTTAAAGATATATTTATGATCCAAAACCCACGAAGAAAGCGAAAAGCTACGCCCATGTTAATTCAATTGCGTTCAGAAAAGTAGTTGTATGGTTATCAATGATATTTATATTACAATCTAGAATAATAATGGAAAAGGTGCATAAAATTAAAAATATGAAATATTGTTATTGTTTTAGTAATTGAAAAAGCGTTAGTAAGCGAAAAGTTTGTAGTTGTATGAATGAAATGATGTATACCCCTTCTGTTACTTTCAGGCATACGGGAAGCTTTTAATCGTAAGTATCAAATATTGCTTTAGGGAAACCAAAAGCACTATCTAACTTGCTTATATACTTATTTAGTGTATCGTTACACGGCAAAGGTAAGATTTGGCGAGTACGAAGCTTTTCATATACAGCAGGGCCTTTTATTCGAACCATCAAACACTCGTATACCCACTCAATAGTGTAACGTCGCTGTTTTTTGTTTTTAACTTTGGCTGCTTGGAAGCACGCACGAACAGCTTCTTTTTGAGCTTCCGGTAAATAAGATATTTCTTCTTCTAAGATTTGTTCTTTGACCATAGCACACTGGCTTCGGAATCCTTCTATCTTATTTTTTAACTCCTCATTCTGTGTAGTAATAAAATATAACATCGTGTTAAAAATATTAGAATACTAAGAAACTAACATTTTTATACATTTACAGTAATAAGTATAATTTTAATAAAAATTTGTGCAACAACAAATTAAGAAAAGAAGCGAAAAAAAATTCATTGAAATATTTTCAGCTATTGGTTGAGAATCATCCTTTGATTTTATTACCTTCCTTTGCAAGCGATGAAGTCGTTTTGATTTCGAATGTAGTTTACGTTTAATTGTCATGTAGCGTTTATTTATGTCACAATTATTTTTCCTTTTAGAATTTAATAATCTTTTACGCAAATTTCGGCAATTGAAACATCTGCTATCTATTTTATAACGTTTGTACTCTTCGTGTGGATCTAAAATTCCATAGCATTTATCCGAACATCTATTTTCAAAAAAAGAGAAATATTATAATAATGGTAATTATGTCAATTACGTGCATGTAATGTGTTATAAATGAACTTAAATACTTTTTTTGAAAAAGTCCAGAACCATTGCAAAATTGTGATTTCCCAATTGTCCTTAATAAACTCCAAAAATCAGTCACAGATGATATTGGATGGTCATAGGTTACAGAAATCCCTGTTTCTACAACAGTGATCTATGAAGAAATGCATTCATTAGTAGGACATACAAATCCTTCACAATATCTAAAATTTTGCTATAATTAAATGTAATTCTTCTTACCATGATAGTGAAATCGGTACTAATCACAATTTTTAATTTCACTTTCATTAAACGACTATCAATATAAAACAGAATTATATTTGTATCATCGTCGAATATCCCTGACCTACTCCAATTAAATGGTAGGGCTTGATCTTTCAATATATTTTGAATTATCTTTAACGAACATGTACTTGAGTTTTCATCAAGATCAATATTACAACCATTTGTGGAGATCTGATCTTCAACTATATCAGCCACATAATTCTCATCTATCATAATTTCATTTACTATTTTTAAATCATAAATTTGTTGATCAACATCATTAAAAGTATCAATTAAAATTTGTTGTTCAGGTACAAATTCGTTTTGTATACGATCACAATTCAAAGCTTCATCAATAATCATCTCTTCACTGTTTTTATTTTGTACAAATCTATTATCTGCAGCATTGTAATGTATCTGAAGTTAAATTTTTATTTTCAATTTCCTTGTTTAAACTATAACAATTATTTACTGTCATTATTATTATTATATTGACTTTATTTTTACCTCTTTACTTTCACCCGCCAAAATATTTGCTGATTTTGGGACAGCACCCAATGCTAAGTCACATTTGATCCTAGGTGATCTATAAACACTCCCATCAGGCAAGTTGATTTTGTCTTCTTTAATAACGTCTTCGGCTTTGAAATGGAGTTCACAAATAAAATTACTTTCGGTAAGTGGTTGTGACAATGCTGATCGCCATTCTTGTAATTTAATAGGACACTAAATTGTTAAAAAATAAAAGAAATTATTACCTCATTGACTTCTCATATTTACATATATATGTAATCTAATCAGGTTATGTCACATACCGTTGGAACTTTAAATAATGCCGTTTGACGAATATTTAATTGTTTTCTTTTATTTCTTTTCGCTTTACTACCACTCACACAATTATTCACTGCACAAACTTTAACCATTTTTTATCACTCTTTTTTCAATAATTTTAATAATATTAAATTTCTTAATAAATAAATTTACGTGAAGTGTATATATCACGTAAATTTCACAGCTATATATAAAAATTTTGTGACGTCACGGGGATCGCAACGATATTACTGCCGTCCTGGTGGTAAAAATAGACACTGAAATCATACCACTTATTCAGTGAAAAATTCATAGCATACAACGGCCTATGCCGATCGTTCTCCTTCTATCTAAGCTCCGTGCCGGACTGGCTTGTAGAAGGGCGAACCGTACTGATACCTAAAAAAGGTGACTTGTCTGACCCTAAGAATTTCAGGCCCATCACCTGCTTGAATGCGGTTTATAAAATTTTTACAAAAATTTTAAATAACCGTATCTTGCAGAAGATAGAGCCTGTATGACAACAGATATATGAACAACGTGGCAGTAAAAGAGGCTTGTCAGGTTGAAAGGAGAACCTGATAGTGGATCGATGCGTCTTACAAGATGCGATCTACTATCAACGCAACCTGTCAATGGCTTGGATTGACTATCGCAAGGCATTTGACTCAACTCCTCATGAGTTGATTTTATATCTACTCAAATGCCTGGGAGTCAATCCGGAAATAGTGGAATGCATTCGGCGTACAATGCAGCTCTGGCGAACGCGTTTTCACATTGGAAGTGGAAACGCATTGCACGTAACCGGAGTTGTAGAGTATAAACGGGGGTCTTCCAAGGTGATTCCTTGAGCCCTCTGCTGTTTTGCGTTTCACTGCTGCCTATATCTGTTGCTCTCCGTAAAACTCGTGGGTACTCTGTGGGGCCTCCGGGTGATCGAAACTATTCGATTACCCATCTGCTTTACATGGATGATCTGAAGCTGTATAGTGCTGATAAAGATCATCTACAAGCGGCCCTCAACATCGTAGCAGAGTACACACGAGATGTCGGAATGTCTTTTGGGTTGGACAAGTGTGCGGTCGTACATCTGGCGAGGGGTAAGTGCTCTGATACTGGTGATGATGTCGAGTTAGTGGATGGGAGCGTCTTAAGACAATTAGACGCCGGAGAGTTGTATAGATATCTAGGAATGGAAGAGCACCGCATGCATGCGGTCTCTGAAGTCCGAGCAACTCTCCAGAGCGAGTATGTTAGGAGACTCCGGAAAATTTGGTCCTCCGAACTTTCCGGCAAAAACAAAGTCTCAGCTACTAATATGCTCGCTGTCCCAGTCTTACTATACTCTTTCGGTGTCCTGAAATGGGCCCGAAAGGATTTACGAGATCTCGACATCAAAACCCGTAAGATCATCAATATGAATCGGAGCATGCACCCCAATTCATCAGTCGCCAGATTATACCTCTCCCGGTCCATCGGTGGGAGAGGTTTGCAGAGTTTGGAGCGGCTTCACGACCGTTTGGTCCTGGGTTTAACACACGAAGTTGTCAATTTCACTGCAGACGAGGATGACTTTCTTATGCAAATTGTACATAAACATGAAAATGCGCATAAGGGGTCATTCTTGTATAAGGCAGCAATATATGCGGCAAGAACCCTTGGTCTTGGAGAAATAAACGCTCTTATGGAACTCCGAAAGGAGGAATTTAAGAGCGTCATCAGGAACGCCGAGGAAAAACTACTCCTTGGCGAACTGATGGACAAGTCCATGCACAGCGTGTTCTTTAAACACGTGCGTGATCATGGCTTGTCCACCCAGCTGACGTTTTCCTTCTTAAAGTCAGCTGGCCTGATGTCCGAGACTGAAGGGTTCATATTTGCCTGCCAAGATGGTGTCATTAACACTCTTGAGTACCGTAGCAAGGTGCTCCAGGTGCAGCTTCCGGACACTTCCTGTAGGAGGTGTAAACAACATCCGGAGACGCTTATGCACCTTTTGTCGGCATGTCCTGTGCTGGCGAGAGGTGCATATATCCAGCGTCACAATGCTGCCCTGAGAGTACTGTACTACTATCTTCGTCATTGCTACGGTATTGACGTGACACCAGTGCTGCCTTATCTGCCAGGAGATATTCCCCAGGTTGTTGAGAATGACAGTTGCAAAATTTATTGGAACATGCCATTTGCAACAACCCGGCGGATAGATCACAACAAACCTGATATTGTGCTCTTCGACAAGGCCACTCGTGACATTTATGTCATTGAGTTCTCGGCCCCGGCTGAATACAACATCTCAGCCAAAGAAGAGCACAAAAGACAAATATATCAGGATCTCCTGTTTGAAATTGGCAAACTTTACCCAGGTTACCGTGTCAAGCTTGTCGTCCTGATTGTTGGCGTCCTAGGAGGGATGAAACAGTCTTTTGTATCCTCACTTGCCAAAGTTCCAGCTTGCTCATCAAAAGCTGAGTTCTTGGCAGTTAGGATGCAGAAGGCTGTTATACTTGGTTCTCTCCGTCTCTTAAGGGAAATGACTTTGGCCTTCTGTGATCACTAACCGCCTTGTTGTGCGGAGTGGTCCAGCAGTAACGGATGGAGCTCAGGCTGGGCCCTCGGCGAATCGGACTCCGGGGATAACCCCCCCCCTGAGCATTTAATAACAAAATAATAATAATAATAACAATAATAATGGCGTTCAATTTATACAAATTCAATTTTAGGATGATTGATTTCTTTCACTTTGAATTATAATATCATTCTTAAATACTGTAATTATAGGTTTGTCAATCAATTTCTTGCATATTTTCAAATATTTTTTCAACTTTAATCACTTGATGATTTGTTTAATAGTACATAAAAATACACGTATCAATGCTTGAAAGTACAAAAAAACTTTAAAATCAAAACATTAAAACTTGATTGTTAGGTTGCTGTTTATGTACGTTGTTTATAGATGTATACAATAAATGCTACAATATGTATTTATTATACAGCATGCATACCCTGTACTCGGCAGCAGTATACAAGTCGTGGTAGAACTTCGTAATACGCAGGCGCGCAACACACACGTACAAACATACGCACACATTCAACTCTCAGACTGGAGGTAGTGAACTATACAGTGAGACTACGAAGTATAGCGCAAAGAGGAGACCCCGAGAATGAGATACGCTGTGTAATGTATTCCATCTCATTCTTTTACACGTTCAATCCTACAGATATATAGTTGTCGCAACCAGAGAGTGTAGCTCGGATAATTTCGACTTTCATCCCCTCTCCACCCAATAATGTGCAACGCGGTTTTAGTTACAAATACGCCACTAGAAAGTAGTGCTCAATTCTAGTGGTTCGAATACGAGCGTGCTCCTTTTTTATCGACAAATGGTAGCTTACCTTTTGCTCACAACAAAAATAAAAATAATAATAATAAAAATGGATAATCATAATAGTAAAGACGCTCAGGTAGAAAAACCGAAAAGCCGTCATTCCTTTGTCCTTAGCGATAAACGCGAATTCATAATTGTACGTCACGTTAAAAGTGTCAACAAATTAATAACATTGTTTATAAATCTTCACTTCATTACAATGGCGAGAGGTAATTTTATAGTTTTAGTAAAAGAAACAATAAATTATTATATATATCGAAATTAACAGACATCCAGCAATTGCAAAATTAAAATTTTTATAACCAAAAACTAATAAAATTTTTTTTTCATAATGGATTTGGAATAAAAAACAAAAAAATTGTCAAATGTCTGCTGATTTTAGTACACGGAAAAAATACGTTGTAAAATTTATAGAAAAGTTTGTAAAATTTACAAAATTCTATCTATAAGTCGACTCATATAATATTTACAGAACTTAATATGTTATTTTTACGTGGTAAATTTCTGTTATTATAAATCTGTAAATTTAATAAATTGAGTCTGTAATTATAATATAACTTTTCCTGTTATTATTACTGGAAATTTATTGTAATGAATTAAAAAGCATTACTTGAATCAGCATCATTGCAAATTAATTTATATCACGGTTTTGAATTTTTTAAAAATTTTAATTTTTCTAATTTTTTACAGTGTACTTTAAAATAAATTATTTTTTTATAATCAGTAAAAAAAAAATTTGTTCACATATGATAAAAATTTTAAATTTACTATTAACAGATTAATCAAACATAATTTTAATTCAAGAAGTTACTTTGCAACGATCACATAATATTCTTATAGCCCTGAATAAAAAAAAGTATTGAGGCAAAGAAAAAAGTATTGAAAAGTATCGGATTAACTAGAAAACCAATACTTTTTTCTTAGGCTTAGTACTTTTTTTTTTAATCAGGGAGATTTCATAGAATTTATCTGTAAATTTTACAAAAAAATACGTAGTTTTCACGTAAACTCACAAGTAATAATTATGATTTGTGATCGTTTGTGATTACTAAAATTACCCTGTTTAAAAATATTGATTGAAAAGAATTAAAAATAATGAAATTCGAATTCTCTCCAATAATTTCAATTCTTTTGTTTGTACATATAGATATACAGTTTGCATGGAGTGATCGCTTCTCAATTCTTTTCAATCAGTATTTTTAATCAGGGCACCAAGCATCTGACAATGTTTCCATTATATATTATTTCATGACACTGAAATCAGCAGACACTTGACAATTTTTTCATTTTTCTTGAAAATTACTTCGATTGAAATGTAATTTTAAAAATTGCATTTTCAATTTTTTAAAACATTTAAAGATTGAATTTTTTAAATGATTTTTTCTTGTTAAAATTTATTTGTTATAACAATTCTAGAAATAATCGGATGTCACTCAATCTCAGCATCATTATTATTTCACGTAAATTATAAAAAATAAAAAAAATGCACATGTAATTATTTTATGCTATTGAATTTAACAGACATCGTACTACTTTTTAGATTTTTATAACAAGTAAAAATTAAAAATAAAAAGTACTAATTGTTGAAAAAATTTTATTTTTTAAAGATTTTCACTTTTTACTTATTTTAATTTTTAGTCGTGAAAATTTTTTATTACAATTTTTTTTATAATAATGTTGTTGCTAAAGAAATTCAAATAATTGACAGATGTCTGCTATTTTCAGTAACATCAAAGCTCTCAGTGTGAAATTTTATAAAATTTTTAGAGAAAATGCGAAGAATCCGGAGTGATAAGTCTTCGAGGAAGCGAGCAGATCGGAAACCTTGGTACACCGATTTAGGTGACAAACGTGGCCGATCTTTTACAAGCCAGCGTCAGTACGACATCTATACGGCTTTTAAATTTCTAGAGGAGGAGGCCGGTCATATAGCTCGTTGCGGCCAGCCCTTAATTCCTTTCCCTAAAATTAGGTGAGCGTGAAATAAATTTAAAAGACCTTGACTCATTTAATGTTATTTATTTCGTGAACAACATTAATTTGTATCCTAAGATTATTTTTTAGCAAAATTATGTATCTCTAAATTTGGTTTGACGAGAAATTTCCCAAATTTGAAAGTTTTACACTCGGAGTTTCAAAGTTTTTTTTTTGTTTTTGAAAGTGACATTAGATAAAATTATATATTCTATTTAATCCTTTTGTTGTTATTAACAAACAAAATGATTGTAGATGTTATCTGCAATATTTGTTTATGTGTATTAATAAGTATACTATTGTTCAAAAGGGAAATCACTACTGTAATATGGAAAAAAAATTTTTTTTTGCTTTCTATGACAGTTTATATTTCTGAAAATAATTTCGTTGAGTATTATATCTATAGTAACTGAACGAAAATTTCACTAAAATTCTTGGGCAAGACTGCTACTGTAGGATTCGTCCAGAAAAGGCGGGGCTTCGAACTATTGCTTTTTATGATTCAATTGTGAAGGCTGGGCTTCTCATTTGTAGAGACTTTCTATCAATAGCGGTGATTAGATGAAAAATTAATTCTAACATTTATTGTAGATAATTATGACAATGAGATAACTAAAAAATTGAAAAATTCATTATAATTATCTATTATTTTCATCATTTATCTATAATTTTTACCCCCGACTTGATTAAGTGTCGCTCCAAATTTAGTTTTTAATTCTTGTCAAAGTCTACTGCCAGCACGGACAAATAATTTTGGTTAACTGTGATGCTCAAGAATTGTCCGAGTCTCCTTTGAAAGTTTGTTTAATTACTCGAATAAAGAATCTTATCCAAAACCGATGTAACTATCGTAATAAGTGAAATTTGGAGCGCTTTGCATTTGTAATCAGCGAGAAGATGTCGGGATGACTCGCATGGCCAACCGTTTAACTTATTTCTAACTTCCCTCAAAGAAAATTCCAAATTTTCAACTGAAGGGAAGTTATTGATTTCGGCCCGATTTTCGAAATTCGAGTTTTCATCATCACTCTACGTTTTTAAGGTCCCAGAAAGTCATTCTAACTGTTCCTGCCGAGGTGTCCAGCCGTGTGTGTGTATGTGTGTGTGTGTGTGTGTGTGTGTCAGCTCCAACGCACGACTGAGGTTTACTCGATACGAACCATTATATTGTATATATAGATTAGTAAATGATGTTTAATGAAATTAACCATTGTATTACTCGAAGCATATATGATACATTTATTTTCATCTATACATTAATTTGTCAACATAGCCAACTCTATTAACTTGTTAATATTTTCAAATCGCAAATTAATATCGATAGATTTAAATAGAAGAAATTGTGTATAAACTCCAATAAACGCCAAAAACTTGTCTTGGGAACAATTTTTCTTTTAAAAATCATTTCTTGTGTCTGTTACGTCCGGAAAAAATCGTTTTAAATATTTTCTTATATTTTTTTTTTTAACTTTTATTTAAACAAATAAAAGTGCGTTTCCTTTACGACCATAAAATTTGATTTTATTTGTATAGTCCCTGAAAATTTCAAGGGCCCTATCTGGACTATAAACCATTAAAGTTTGAAGATTTTAAAAATAATTTTCAAAAGGCTCTTCGAAGTAATAAATGCCCTGGGACGATAAAATTACCTAATCGGCCCCAGAAAGGAATCGGGCTCATAACTTCAGGAAATATTCGTACCCATGAAATACTTTGATACAGAAGTTTCACATTTTTATCTACTGCCACGTCTCAATAAATCGAAAAATACTGAAAATTAGTAAAAATTGTTATTCTCTGCGTCTTGTCAATCGAATGATCTAGTAACCGCATGTGTTTTGGGACATGATGGTAGCATTTTAGAAAAAAAAAAAACAACCTAAAAAAAACGAGGTTTTATTCTAAATTTTGATTTTTAAGCGTGTTACGATAATCGTAAAAATATAAGACTATTTTTTTTTAATTCCCCATCCAATTTTCCACGAAATTATGGGCTTGGAAAAATTTTTTTAAGAGTACCACATATCGAAAAAAAAAAAAATAAAAATTGTTTTTTTTCTTAACGATAAACTTCTAAAATGATAAAATGCAAAGCTTTCGTGAAGACTGTACTGGTAAAAATAACAAAATAAATTTGGACAAACACGTGAAAATGCCATTATCTACAAATTAAAAATTATTACTGATTGAAAGCATTTACACAAATTATTACAATTGTAAAATCTAAAGTATTAATTGAACTATTAAACTCGCAAAATTTTTCATTGTTTAAGAATTATTACATAAATTATTATCGAATATAAATTATTAAATAAATAATTTAAAATCGAGAATTTATCATTGGTTAAAAATTATTAATAAATTAATAAAATCGTAGAAACCAACATTCTTCAAAATTTTTTCAAATAATTCTAAAAATGGAAAAATAAGGACTTGTTCGTCCAAAAATTTTTAGTATCGCTCCAGAAGCCACAAGTGTCCTCACACTTTTATCGTCCGTCGTTAATTTTCACTAAGTAAATTTAGAATCAGTTTTGTTCTTGTGTAATATTTTAATTAGTGTAAATCGAACCAACACTCAAATCTTAAATTAATGCTGTGTACCAGGTACCATAGTATATAATTTTTTTGTAAGATTTCCAACCATAAAAGATTTTTGTATTTTCTAATTCTGTAATTTTGATATTCAATGTAACTATAGTTAAACCTACATTATTTCTTATTCATTAAATTTTAAAAATCCAACACAACCCGATCGCGGTCTATAGGCTGAAAAGCTTGGACCAAAAATTAATTAAGTTAATTAATCCAAATTCTGGACGTAACATATCAAAGATTGAAATTTCATAAAAAATTTTTCAATTACCTAATAAACAACGCATTTGCTTATAATAATTTTTGAAACAATAGAAGATTAAAATTTTTTAAAATTATTTCTATGCAACTTCTGACAAGATACAAACTGGTCATTAATAATATTTAAAAAAAATAAATTTTTTCGATGATTTATTTAAGTTCTTCATTTTACAATAACGAAAATTATTAATAAAAAACTGAAAAATAAAAATTGCTTTAAGATAGAAAAACATCTCAAATTTATTGTGAATATAATCGTATATGTTGAAGTAAAAAAATTTTAAATTAACTATTGCATAACTTATTGAAAAATTGTGATAAATATTTTTTTCTAGTGGATTATTGATCATTTATCAATCCGGTAAGCCCCTCATTGTTTCATTTCTTAAATTTTATACTTAATATGTAAAAATAATTTTTATTAATAAAGCGTCCAAAGTAGGCGAGGCTTACGCAAGTTAGAGCACCCGTGTTCAGCTGTATTTTCATCCCTCTGAAAAAATTATAAATATTGGTCCTACAATTGCGGGATTTAGGACTCTAGTGGAAAGTTCCTCTTCTTTTTTAATCTTTTATAAAATTTTTGAAATATTCATTAGTTTTTCAGATATTTGCAAAAAACTAAACCGTTTTCTATTTTTGAGTTAATTATTAACAACTTTTACAATTTTTACAAGCAGAACTTCATTTTTCTCAAAATTCATTTAGATTCCATTTCGATTCGAATGACTACTAAAAAAAGTTGACCAATTAAGTAGTTGTTGACTATAGAATACCTATACCCTAGTACGTCTGAATACACACGTCTGACATAACGAGATCATTCGTTCAGTAGAGAAATAATAAATTCAGTAGTAAACAATAAGGTTACAATAAGATAACAGTTCCTAACCATTTAAAAGGGTTCAGATTCAGAAGTATTCAATTTTGTAATAAATACTCTATTCCCAATTACATTACTGCCTTTACATTTTTTACTAAACTATCATTTATTTTGTAGAGAGAGAACAGCTGCGCTCTTGAAATGTGGGGTAATGAGCGTTACCAAGTATGTAAAAATGGGTGAGGAAGGTGTACCGTTCGTAACACCAGGCAAGGTACGAAAACGAACAAGAAAGTTCAGGGACGTCAGCTGTGATGTGAAAGAACATATCAGGAAGTTGATATACGATGCTTGCGACAAAAGTAAGGTTTCCATTTTAAATCTTTATTCTATAATATTTGAATGACTTTCTATATATATATATATATATATATATATATATATATATATATATATATATATATATATATTTTTGATTTTGATTAAAAGAGAAAATATAATTTTGAAAGACATACTTTTGTGTAAAAAAAGAAGTTATAGAAAATGGAAGTTTATAAAATCCAAAATTGCACGACTCACAATACTCGTTTTATTTTAAATAAAAAAAAAAAATGGGTGCGTGTACTTATGTACACGCGTGAGAAGTTACACTTCTTTGGCATCATTAAGAAATAGTTTTTTCGTCACATACTAATAATTAATTACATTAAAATAATAAAATGTCTTGATAAGGATCATCAACATACTCAATAAAATTCAGTTTCAATTGGAAAAATTAAAAATAAATATATATTTTCTTACATTAAGTGTAACATAAATCTCTTATTATACAAAAGATATTTTTAAATTATGTCCGTTGCCATAGCATCTTTCGGTAATGATTGAATCGGAACTTCAGTTATCAGTTGTTTATGATAATTGAAATATGATATGAAAAGTTTTATATTAACAGCGTTGAGATATCGTATTAATACAGCATTTATGGTAGTGCCATGTCGTGTTGTCGAAATCAGAGGATTATTGTTCACGGTTAGATTAAAGTCATTTTTGAATAAATCAATAAGTAGACGCGCATCTTCACGGCAAAAATTGACGTTGAAGTCTCCGCTTGAAATTACCAGTAATAACTTGTCTTCTCCTCTATTAAGATATTCTCCTCCAGCTGTTGTATATATGGCCATAATATTTTTTTCCGGAATTGAATGATGTCCATTTTTTGATTTGGAGTAATGTAAATTACGATCTAAACAATTTTGTTGCCATATTCCATTTTGCATTCATTTTGCATCCTAATATATATATATAAATATATATATATATATATATTGTTCGGAAATCAAACTTTCGCGGTTGATATAACTAAAACAATATTTTTTGCACAATGCAAGTAAATTTAAGTTAATCCAACCCTGAATAAAAGAAAGTATTGAGACAAAGAAAAAAGAATTGAAAAGTATTTAATTTATTAGAAAACCAGTACTTTCCAGTACTTTTTTCTTCGTCTCGATATTTTTTTTTAATCAGGAAACAATCACTTTTGTAATTTTAAGCAATAAAAAAAATATATTCGACGAAAAAATAACATAACAAATCAGAATATGTTCATTATCAACAATGAATAATTTTACATAATTTATAATTTTGTTTAATTTCTGAAAATAATTAAAAACTTAAAAAAATAATTTTTTTTTTAGTTTACAGCTGATTCCCTTTTTTTCTCGTGTCACATTTACTGTGAGAAATTATGATATCCGTATTGCACTCATGATTACAAAGCTATTTAAATATAATGTAACAGTTTTACCTGCTCAGGTTAGCCCCTAATCAATTTTTAAATAAATAAACAACAAAACTAAACAACAATATAATTATTAGGGCGCCACCAGGATTTTTAATCACGGTTCCTGGAACCGGTCCAGAGCTGAGAAAGCTTAATCTTAGGGTAGAGAGAGTGGAGGAAGGTGCTATTGAATAATAAAAATTTAATTAACAATCTGATCAGTTTATTAACAATAAGGAATAAAACTTAACAAGAATTGACTTACAACTAGTTAACAAAATTCATTCACGCACACACTAACTACACTTAACAATATCTTAATCTCGACGAGCCCCTTTCGGCGTCTACCCGTCGATTTCTAACTTATTCTTGACGAGCCCCTTTCGGCGTCTACCCGTCAATTTCTAACACGTGCCCCTTTCGGCGTCTACACGTGACGGGCCCCTCTCGGCGTCTACCCGATTTCTAAATCTACAATCACCCGCACAGAGACGAATCATATACCGGGTCGTTGACTCGGCTCACAGGAGTAACAGCCCAGCGACGAAACATAGACCTAGATACTCCTGCAGCTTATACACACTTTACTACAGAACAACAGCCCAGCGACGAAACATAGACCTAGATGCTCTGCAGCCCACTCTCATAACCCGCTCCAGCTACAGCAGTAACAACCCAGCGACGAAACATAGGTCTAGATACTCTGCAACTCACACATAACCCACACTTGTCTCACACTCACACTACTAACTTGACTTTACTTTATATTTATTTTTATAATTTTTACTTTAATAAAATCAACTGTAATTAATTTCAATTAAATATTTTAAATCAATTATTCAATCATTAGTAAATTAATAAAACGACAATCAATATTCAATTTACAACCGATTCTCAAATAGCTATTACAATATAAAATGCTCAATCACGTTCAAAATTATTAACACAAGTTTAATTAATTAATTCTGACTAAACTTTACTGTGACAAATTTTAACTCACTTAACTGATTCCCTGGACTTAATCCAAACCGATAATTATCAAATAAGAGTAAAATTAATTTAATTAATTCCACGGACTTAATCCCCAAAATTACTAAATTTATAATTATAAAAATAATTTTACAATATAAAATTCTCAATAAAATTCCTAATATACTTAAAAATCTTCTGCTTTAAATAATCTCAACTGATAATTTTCCTAATATAAAATATTCAATAATTTTCCAATCTTTCTTATCCTCGATAATTAACTCTTACTAATTTTCTTAATAATTTTCTTAATATAAAATATTCATAATAATTAATTCTTAATATAAAATATTATCGACAATTCTCTTCTAGTTTTATCACATAAAAATTTGACACAATTGAGATATTCCACTTTGATTGCTAGAATATTTGCTAGCTGTTTCGCTTGACCTTGGGTATTGGAATTTACTGCGACACAAAAATTGACGCTTGACTTAAATTCCACGAATCAAAATTTGTCGATTTTTTTCCATGACAAAATCAATCAATTTTACTAAGTCAATTATTATAAAAACAATTTTAACGAATTATCAGATGTTAATTAACTGATTGATAATTTTAGTTATTATTAAATTTCCCGCAAGGTCGATTGAGTGATCTTCGGGTATAAACCCCCATGAAAATCACCAAATTCAAAAACTAGCAAATGTTCCACAATTAATTTATTAATATTTTATGTCGATTAACGATCCAATTGATTAATTAGGAGAAGTAACTGGGTATTCGGTAAACCGCGGTCCACTTCTCTCCCACAGAGCAACAATTGATACCTTGACGAACAAAACGATGATCTAACTCACTCGTTGAGGATGAAGTCCTAGTTGTAGTTGGCTTCCTTCGTCTCGTCACTACTCTCGGGAACGGTCCTTTTTGATTCCCGTGGCACTCAGTCTGGCGGTCACACTACTTCTCCCTTTTCCACTGCACGGCTCACCTATTTTAACCCAAACTCACCCCCTCCTATTCCCCCTTTAGGCCCGAAGATCGAGACGCGCCAGTGCTATGTCGAATAATTATCGATATCCGGTGACTTATCGATTAAGGGTAATTTTACCCTGTTACAATAATGTTTTTTTATTCTTAAATAAATGAAAATTTCGAGAAAAAACCTTATGCTACAAGATAGATAATTAAAAAATCCATTACGTATCAGAGCTTTCCTCTACAAACTCTTCTTCGCTTACGTGGAAAAGATAAAGCTGTAATCGTAGGGACTGGCTGTTAAATGTTGAAAAATTAATTACTTAGAAAAAAAAAACAAATTCTTTTTAGGAGTTTCTGGATCTTATAAGAACCGTTGGAAATATTACATAAGACAAATTGGGCTAAATATATATAATTTTATTGTATTTCATTAATTGATAAACAATTATCAAGTATAATGCTCAGTTTTATTTATAATTGAAATGAAAACTGGATACATAAGTACAATAAATGAAAAGGGACTGTTAGGCAACAGTAACCGCCTGCTTTAAGGATATCTGCTCAACTGATGACCCGGAAAAGTGTTAGTAGTGACATCAACTTATGCCTATAACAAAAATGCAATATTAGGGGGTCAATGGCTATGGAAGGGGAAAGGGTTAGGTGTAAGGATGCGAGGGTACTGTACTTGCAAGTACTGTATATTGAAAACTAAATATACTTTCAACAAATTTTGATTAATTTAAATTTTTCAATTTCTTTATTTTTAAAATTTTTTTTTTTTTTTTTTTCATTGCCGCAAATGTCATTTTTGACACTGATCCAGAACGATTCTTGTAAGTACAATCGTTTTTTAGGTTTCTAAAAAATAAATCAGAAACTTCCGGTAAATGGTAAAATTCTGCATAACTTTTACTATTAATTAAAAATCTTTTTTTTTCTTGCTCAGGAAAAAAGTCGTACGCATCATCATACTTGACCAGGCATGAAACTAATATGATCGTGTATAATTGTTTAAGGCCATACTCAATCATGTTCTTTTAAGTATCCATGGTTATCTACGACCATGTACGACTAAGCATTATTCATAAACAGCCATACTCAACCTTGTATGACTGAGTACTGTGAGGGCTAAAAAATCGTTCATGAGCCTGTATGAAGGAGTATGGCCTTGCATGGCCATACAAGAATCTTGCTTAATCAAGTCTGATCATGCATAATTTATGCTCGGCAGAGCTTGATCATACATGAAATCATTCAACATAGCGAGAACTCTCTGCATAACTGTTAATACCTTTTAACGGTCATATCATGTGTGATCACGCTAAATCAAACATAAATGATGCATGTTCAGGTTTCATCAATCACGTTTTTTGCTAGTCACATAAGGTCATACCCTTCCATGCAAAGTCTTGAACGAACTTTTAGTCCTCGCAGTAAACAGACATCCAGGGTCGAATTTGGTTATGTATGATCACGCATAGACATATCTGGTCGTGCGCAATCATGCATGCTTCAAGGAATACGATTAAATGTGACCTTAAAAAATCGTGCATGTTCATACTTAATCCATAGGATCATGCCTGATTCAAGCATTCTGAATTTTTCTTGGGAGTTTTTGTTATGACTACCTAACTAATATCGCTGTTGCAGTTGTTATTATTTATTTATCGAAAATGTTATTGAAATTCACCTTAAATACTTTGCTAATCATTTTGAAAGCTTGAAGAAATTTTTTTGGCATATTTCTTTTTAATGTGAATGCAAGCTCTATCTATATCGAGCTGTGGGCAGCGTTTCATTTTTAATTTTACTATGTTTTTTGGCATAATGCTTTTTAATGTGAATGCAAGCTCTATCTATATCGAGATGTGGGCAGCGTTTCATTTTTAATTTTGCTATGAAAATTCTCATTTACTAACTCACATTATTCCATGCTTTAAATTTAGATATTTATTACTGTTTATTTTCTTTCATAGGAAAGACCATCACAGTCGTGGAGTTGCTTCAACAAATAAGGTATGATCTTTAATCAATCATTCATTCAGTTTTTCCTTTACCACTGAACTAAACTTATATTTTTATTGCTAGATGATTTCAATATTACCGTCCGTTATTTCCATTGATTGTTCCACTATTATCGTTTATAAAACATTTAATCTAATTTCTTTTTCGCCTCTTTTCTAATGAAATGAAATATATTTATATCTTTAATTATCAAATTTTGTTTGCTCAATGGGCAGAAAGCGTCAAATTTTGGACTGCTGTGCTAAACGAAGTTGCCACTTCCTGCCGTCGTCGAGCACAAAAATAATATACACTTCTCGGGAAGTAAATAAGGAAACCTCACACCACATGTGATCTGAGACATTTCTTCCTTTACTTTTCTAGGTGTATAATATACTATTCTGCTATTTGAATGCTATTTGAAAGTGAAAAAGCTTATAGGCAACCATCGACGACATATTTAATGGAACCCCCCTTCCCCTCCTATACACATACAGAGTGACGTCCTTGTGGAAATCGTTAACGTCTCAGAACTTGTATATCTAATGAAAATTCGATTTTCGAACATCGCTTATTGTTTCTCGCGAAATCTTCGTGATTGTTTCAAATTTATTCATTATATTTAACTATTACTGTATATATTTTTCCGTGACTTGTAACGTTATTTTCCTCAAATCTACCTCGTCAAATTAACCGTTTCAGAGTTAGAGCCCTTTAAACTGTTAAAACGTTAATAACAATTGAAAATATTACTGTTGATTAAAATAAACTACTGTACGGAAACATATAGAAACGTTCACGTCCTTTCCTACTTCTCCGAAAGATTATTGCCAATTTCATGAATTTTTTCTCCTGTTAACTATATAACATAACTTAAATCTAAGAACATTTGAAACTTTTAATTTTCGAATTTTCATTTTATCTGAAATTCTCAAGATAGTACTCTTTCAGTTCTTGTTTTGGCACCACTTTTTATTATTTTCATCACTTAACTGTATTCACTTCTAATAAGATTTTTACTGATTTGATTACAGGGCAAATAACATTTCTTTTTATGGCAAGCTCTCAACATTGCGCAAATTGTTGCATGATATTGGGTTCAGCCACATAAAAAGGAATGATAATCGCTACTTGGTTGAACAACCCCATATAATCGCTGCTCGGATTGAGTTTCTTGGGAGATATAAGTATCACTTTGACCGCAAAAAGCGCTTTATCTTCCAAGATGAGACGTGGATCTTCCGCAATGGTACTGGAAAAATCTACGAGTGGTAGGATTTCAGTACCCGAAGTGTCTCGGTAAAAAAAGCTTCGACTGGACCAAGATATATTGTTTGCCATGCTGGGGGAAGAGGTGGATTTGTTAATGGAGCCTCTTTGGTAATAAACACTCAGAAGAAACCCAAACAATATGATGATTACCACGGGGACATGAATGCAGACATGTTCAAGAAGTGGTTGTCTGAGAAATTGCTACCAAACTTAGAGGAGCCATCAGTGATTGTCATGGATAATGCTTCTTATCACTCCACACAGGTAAGTTGTTTATTTATTTTAATTTATTTATTATGCCAAGGCTAATTGCCATATGGTAAACTTTAATAATAGAATGGTTTTATGAAGTATAGTAGATACATTAGGTTGGTTCATAAAAATCGATTATTTTTTTTAACTTCCGACATTGAAAAGATGGTTCTCAGACACCTCTAGAAAATGCTCACCAAATTTGGTGAGCATTTTTTGGAGGTGGCTGAGAACCAAATTTTCAGTGTCAGAAGTTAAAAAAAAATATTCGATTTTCTTGACCCACCCTAAAATACATAGTAATAACATAACAATGTGCTACGACTACAGTGTCTATATTTAATAATAATAATAATAATAATAATAAAAATAATAATAATAATAATAATAACTTTACTTAAGTTACTTTCTTTGATATAGATATTGTAATCATTTATTTTTTAAAAAGTTTAGGCTTAGCAAATACGTAAGCATTGATGCAATGCTGCAATATCGAACAAATGCTGAAATCAACGTGATCTTAATCACAATGGATTTATGTGTTCACTATAAAATCCAGTGTTATATTGCAATAGAATACAATTTTGCAATATCCATCAAAAAATCATCCATGGAATGGTGAGAATAATGTAATATATTCAATAGGTGTTTTTCTTTGTTCTGTAACAGGGTAAAATTACCCTAAATCGATAAGTCACCGGATATCGGTAATTAGTCGACTCAGTACTGGCGCGCCTCGATCTTCGGGCCCGTCCTAGATAGTAATTAAGTGGGGGGGGAAGGTTGGAATAGGTAAGTATACAAGTGCGAAAGACTCGTAGAGTCAGAAGAGGTTGGATCGTCAACTGCACCAGTTGGAAAATTTCGATAACAGGTAATTATTTATTCGCACGTTCGGTTTAGGAACGCTGCGATAAAAACTTTTAAGTTACTTTCGGTTAAGAACAACATTATTCATTTCCTACTGTTACAGGTACGATCAAGTTGATATTTTCGAGACCCGGAGTAAATTTTGGCGAATTTGGACAACTCAGGCCAAGCGAGAAATACCTGGATTTTGGATTCGGAGCCTTTAGATTGTCATCGAGAATCATATTTTCTCAGGTACTGAATTTTACTCCGTGGTAGAAAATTGGACCGCGGTATATACTCGGTCCCTTTTCAACCTCTTCTCATTAAATGAATTTTTATTTATTAATTAATTGTATTATAAGAAAATTTGATAGTTTGAGTTGAGTGATTTTCATGGGGGCATAAACCCGAGAGTCACTCAAATTGACCTTGCGGGAGAAATTATCAAATATAATTCTTCTCGAGAAAATTTAACGAACTAAAATTAATCGAGAAAATTAATTAACATCTGGAGAAGTTATTAAATTAATTATTATTAGTTTATAGAAATTAACTTAATTGAACTGATTAATTTTGTGCTTGTAAAATAATCAGCAAGCGTTTTTACTCGAGGAATTTTGGTCGAGCGTCAAAATATTTCTCTGTCGCGATAAATTCTAAATACCCAAGGTCATAGCCAGCCGAGCTATCAAATATTCTAATTAACTAAATTGAAGTTTCGACTTCTGTCGATTTCCTAGAATTATAATTTTGCAAGAATTTTATTAAGCATAAATTCACTAAGATTTTTGTTAATTAAAAGTTCACAAGGAATTTTATTAATAATAATTTCATAAGAATTTTGTTTGCTAAAATTTTGCAAGAATTTTGTTAAGAGTAATTTCGCTAAGATTTATTTTGTTTAGAATAATTTCACTAAGAATTTTATTAATTATAATTTTGCCAAGAATTTTACTATTAATTTTATATATTAAGAAATAATTATTGAGATTATTTTTATTGTAAAAATTAATTAATTTAAGCGAAGCCTTCGGAATTAGTAGAGTAAATTTATTGTAAATTAATAATTAATAGTTTAGACATAGTAAATCCAGGAAAATAGTTAAAATAGTGTTGAAAATTTAGCATAGAAAATTCTGGTGAAATTGATTAATTAATTGCTGGAAATTATATATAAGTATTTTGGAATCATTGTTGGAAATTAGTTAGATTAATAGATTTAGTAAAGTAAACTCAAAATCGGTTAATTTTTCCTTGAAAGGATGTTAAGACCTTTTGATTTGGTGAATCATCATTATATTGTTAAGACGAGGAAGTAAATCTGTTAGGAATCTTAATCCGGTGATTCAGGAAAAATTAGCATTTGAAATTTTTGACAGTCATAGCTAGAATAAAGTCAGAATAGAGTTTGGTCGTCAAGCGTTAACATCGTTCAGTTTATTATCACTGTTTAAATAATTAGATTTTGTAATTTTGTTCAATTTAGTAATTTTCAATTAATTTAAATTTTTATTTTATCCAATTACATTTATAATTAAAATTATTTCAAGTGTGGGTTATGTGTGTAAAGATTAGAGTGGGTAATGTGTGATAGAGAGTGTTAATAGTGTCAAGTTGGCAGTTAGTTAGTTAGTAGACGACCTCTGTGCAATGCTGTATTTGTCCAGAGTGAAGAGTCGTCTGGTTAGCCGTTGAGTTAGGCTATAGTTGATAAGTTTAGAATTAAGCCCACGTGTGTGAGGTAATTCAGTAAAAATTGTCTCAGTTAGACGACCTCAGTGCAATGCTGTAATTGCACCGAGTGAAGAGTCGTCTGGTTAGCCGTTGAGTTAGGCTATAGATTATAAGCTTAGTTAATTAAGGAGTGTGTGTGTGTATGTGTGAATTTAGTAAAAAGTTGTCTCATAGTTGAATCTTGTCAATTTTAATTGTTAATAAATCTATAGATATTGTTAATCATTGATTATTTATTCAACAGCACCTTCCTCCACTCTCTCTACCCTAAGATTAGGAATACTCAGCTCTGGACCGGTTCCAGGAACCGCGAGTAAAAATCCTGGTGGCGCCCTTTTTGTTCATAATTATTAGAGTCAGTTTTCGTTAGTTAATAGTTAATAAAGGGGCCAATATGAACGAGTAAAACCGTTACAGTTCATTGAGAGTTAATGCACGAGGGAAACAATTTTAATACACACCCGTCATTGTATGATTGTCTTTGACGATAATTGGGTCGTTCTATTTATGTATCATCAAAATTATGCTGTCGAATATTACTTACGTAGGCCAGTAAAATAAGAAAGTTTTTGGATGACATGTAATTGTTGGCCGAAGCGGGGCTGAGGTTGACAAACATGTGATCTGAGACTTTTCTTATTTTACCGGCCTAGGTATGTAATAATATATTATTCGTGTTTTTGTTTCTTTTTTTTTTTTATTTATTGGGAGTGTTAATGCTCGAGGAAAACCATTTTTATACACACTCTTCATTGTCTTCTTGACTTTGAAGATAGTTGGGTCACGCAATTCATGTATGACCATAATTATGCATTAGTATATTACCTACCTAAGCCAGTAAAATAAAAAAAGTCTCAGATCACATGTTATTGTTGTTTGAAGCGAAGTAGAAGTCAATGAACATGTGAACTGAATCTTTTTTATTTACTTCCCACGGTGTGTATACTATACTAACAATTCTTATTTTTACTTGTATGTATTGCGTATATTTTTACAAGGCTGAGTAGATGGTAGCTGTCGCTAGCGACTGTGCTGTCGTCTTGTGGGTATACTGACTTATTGGACCCCAGCTATCCATTTCACTCCATTATCATCAACACACATATCATCAACGTATTTCTTATAATCACATTCTTATTCTTAACACATTCCAATTTCGCACATAACTTTATTCTCAATGCGGCTGTGGATCGACTTGTACTTTATGTACTTCATTTACCTTATTTCTTACCCGGCATGATGTGCGAACAAACTAACGAGATAATGACTTAGTCCGCTCGGCCATCATGCTGCTTTGTGTATACTATTTTTATCCTTAACGGAGGCGGGAGGCGGCAACCATTTAACACATTTGCCAGAAAGTTGCCTCTGTCCGGCCGGAGGGCAGAAATAGTATGTTACACCCGTTGGGAAGGAAAATAAGAAAAGCCTTAGATCACATGTAATTGTTGGCTGAGGCGAAGCCGAGGTCAACAAACATGTGATCTGAGGTTTTTTATTTTACTTCCTAAGAGCGGTATACTATTTTTTTGTCCGACGAAGGTGGAAAGCGGCAACTTTGTTTAGCGCTGTAGGACGAAAGTTGCCATTTTTCGCCTGGAGGGCAAAAACAATTTTTTTTTTTCATATCTGCATCAAAAGTTTAAATTTTCTGCCCTGTTTTTTGAGAAGAAACTGCGACTTTAACCTTATGAAGTAACACATACAAACAAATGAACAGCTTAAAATTTGCATTATCTTTCTAACTAACCTTCCTATAAAAGCACAAAGTTTAAACTTTTGGTTACGAATATGATGAAAAATGGTATACTCGCCACCGAGAAAAGTAGGATATCCTCCTGAATACAAAAATCATTAATGTTTTTTATTTTTACCAATCGGAATTATTATTACGGTTATCATTTAACAACTAATTAAGTAATTAACAACTTTGTCTTTAATTTTTCTTACACAAACCTCATGTTTATTGCATGGTTGGATTTTTTTGTTAATTTTTCGTTTTCTTGTTTAGCGCTTATGTAAATACTTAAGTTATAAATTAAGTTTACTTTTTCAGTCGGAAAAACAACCCACAACTTCGTGGACGAAACCAGAGCTGATCGACTGGTTGACGGAAAATAAAATCCCTCACGACAAAAGATCTTTAAAAAAAGATCTGTACGCATTGTGTGAGAGTTATAAGAAGCCAATTAGCCATGAAATTACTGCAATGATCCAAAAAAGTGGCCATGAAGTCCTCAAAACACCTCCATATTGCTATTTCTATAATCCAATTGAATTAGTTTGGGGTCAGTGTAAGCGTTATTATGATGCTCATTTTGCACCAGAATGCGATTACACTGAGGCGAAAGCTATGGAAGTGTGGGAAGAAGCCTTGTCTCAAGTCACTCCCGAACGGTGGAATCGGTACGTCGACCATACCGAGAGGAAAGTATTTGAAGACTACAAGCGCTTCATTGATGATAAGTTCGCTATAGAAATCGAAGACAATCCTGGTTTGGCTATTCATAGTGACAGTGATTATAATGATGATGATGACGATGATGATTTAGTTTCTCATTTGATCATCTTATGTGTCTCGTCAAAATAAAAAAAATATATGTACTTAAAAATAATTAAAATTACATTGATTTCAATTAGGCGAAAGTTGGATTGAACGACCGAAATCAATTTTCTAGTAATGTTGGAATGACTGTTACCCTTACGGATTTAGAAAGGCTTATCCCACCAAGTGAATTAAACGATCAAGTAAGTAAATTTTAAAGTGAAACTTTTTAATAATTGCCTGTAATTTTATCATCCATCCATCGAATGTCGTATTATAACTGTGTATATTTTACTTTTATATCGGAATCTCTCTCTAATTGAACCTTCCATATTTTATCTTTCTCTATATTTGACACCATTCTCTCTCTTTATTGAGCTCTCTTACACAGCTCTTACGCACTGAGAGAACAATTCAATTGAATCAAATAAGATTCGTTTATTGTAAAGACAACTCTTACTTAAATACCACCACCTAATACTTATTAGACACAATTAATAAATTTATTTCATACCAACATGTGGTTTAAACATTGTATTTACTTTAATCAATTAGTAGTTTAATTAATTATAGTCAGCAAACATTTTTTAATACTTTAAAATCGTTTATTTCAGCCAAATCAGACTTGTAAGCTATAAAATAATGTGAAATTTGAATGTCAATGAAAAAATTATGCTCTGTATGTATAGCAAAAAATATCTAAAATTTTTTTAGAGCTATAAAGACAATGAGGATGAGTTTTTTTATATAATTTATATTGGCACATCTTCTAATCGCCTAAGATAATAAGATATGAATTAGATTTTAATGATTTTTTTTCCATCATAGTGACAGTAATGACATAAAAATCGTATGATTTGTTTCCAACGAGATTGGTTAACTAAATAAACTATGAAAAAATCTTTTTTGAATTAAGTGAAAGAGCGAATTCAATCAAATAAACCAAAATAAAATAGTGTTTGGTTGAAAGTTATCCAAATGGAAATGAAACCATTGTGTCCATATTAAATACGTGTTTTTAAGTTATTTTAAATAAATCTACAAATTTCAGTCAAGTAAACTGTTTTCTCAGTGCGGGCAAGAACAAATAAGAGAGGTTCTGTACGGTCAAGTCGATGCGAGTTTCACCCTGGTTAAAGACAATATAGAAAGAATTCATAAATCGAATACTTTTAAATCCTTTTTCTTCGTTCTAAATCCTTTCCTTTAATGTACTGGACTTTCAGAAGTTGTATTTGAAAATGTTTAAATTACTGAACGTTCAATGACTATAATACTTTTTAATAACTTTTGATCAAACTACTGAGATCTCTTCCACGAACTATTATAACTCATATACCTAAAACTCATTCGGTAAATACTTTATAAATCGAATTAAACACAATTTTATCAACCTTTAGATAAATTATTAAGAAATGAGTTTCTTATTTCGATTAAATGTTCTCTAAAAATAAAAAGACCGAAAATATAATATGCACTATGAAATAGCTTTTATCAAGTTACAGACAGAAAAAAAAATTAACTTGAATCAAGTAAATAATTTTGAAGAATTTTCTTTCTTTGAATTAAGTAGAAAAATTCTCAAACTAAGAGATTTTTCTCTGTATAAGTAAATTTTATTTGATTCAAGAATTTTTCGTCTTGATACAAGACAACGAAACTCTCCAAAATTATTTTCTTGGATTAAGAAATTTTCTCTTGATTCAAGTTAATTTTTTTTCTGTGCAGTAAAGCCTCTCTTCTATTCAACCTATATACCATCTCATTAGAATAACTGTACGGGTTTAACGCTGCCGAAGACAAGAAAACGATGGCTTTAGCTGACGACTTACATGTGTATGACCTGAAACCTCAATATAAAAACCTGAATACGAATCAATGGATGGTACTTAATATTTTAGACTTAGGTTACATCTTTAAGATTTACCTTCATGTGTGTAACTAGTAGCCCTATCATAATGTTTAGTGTCTGAGTTATGGTATTAGCCATTAGATGTCTGTAATTATCGTATTACATATTAAATCATTTAAAAATACTGTTTATAACTCTACAGAAATCTGTTTTAATTGTATTTTTTGTCGGCATGCCGCTTAAATTTATTCGTTCACAGTATGTTAATCCCATGTTGTTCCATGTCGGTCACTTATACACTAAAAAAAGTTAGAATGTGTGTGATACTATTACGTAGTGATGTATATTTTATCTTATTTTTAGTAACATTTTTTATAATTTTAAATCGTAATTTATTTAAGAAATATTTGATACTTGATATGAGTAGTATAATAATATATATTGATATGTGTAGCTATTTTTGTGCATTTGCTACCTTGAGAACTTTGTTATTTCAAATTTTTCTCAAATTTTATGTCGTGAAATTATTGTCACGGATATAATATTCCATGATATATTGATGTAGAATCATTCTAAACATGGTTAAGATTGAATGTATAAATAAACCACGTTATCCGCTTACGTCACAATCATTTTTCCAATGCATCCTCAGCCGCTGAAACCAGCCTAATATAAGGTCTCTTTTATTCACAAACACGACATTTCAATCTAACGATAACGGAATTTGTAACTCCTGAAATACACACCTACTTGGATAGTTTAAGTCTTATTTAAAATCTTTACTTCATACTGTAAATATGTCATATCGATAGAGGTCCGATCGTCTAACTTAATAATCATAACCCAAAGAGCATAATATTTGCCTTTATAAATCAATGCAATTCGGTGTCACATTTAGAAAAACCATTAACCTCGGTAGTTGTCAAAAGTGCTAGTTGTTTACTAGGGTGATTCAAAAAAAAAGAATATTTTTTTTTTCGTTTGGTACTCTGAAAAATAGGTTCCTAGACACCTCTAAGAAAGCCTCTCCAAGCATGAGTTCTTAATTGTAACGGGAAGGTCCTCCTTCTTACAGTTTTCTATTTTTTCTTATTATCAGATAGAAAAATTTATATCTCGCTTCCAACTACTTGAAAAAATATCTTGTTCCTTAGATTTTGTAGGAAATTGAATGCTCTACAAAAAAGGTCTCTTACGATTTTTTCGTAAACCCAACCGTTTAAAAGATATTAACGGTTAAAGTTTGATTATTTTTGGGAAAATTTTTTATTTCTTATGAATTTTATAACTCAATGAAAAAAAATCATTATGAATGATGAAACTCATAGTTTTGTAGGAAATTTACTGCTCTATAAAAATGGTCTCTTATGATTTTTCGATCAAGTTGAGCGTTTACGAGATATTCATCGTCAAACATCAATGCATATCAATTTTTCTAGTTTTTGATCAATAATTCGAAAAATTTCAATTTATTCTGTGAGTTTCAAGGAAATTTAGACAAATTTGAGTTTCTATGAATAGAAATATGTTATGAACTATTTTTTTAATTAGTTTTTTTAGTCTTGGACATGTTTGATTACATTAAAACAAAAAATTAGTGCATTTTTTTAAATATATAATTCAATTTAGTGTGTTTCACATGTGTTTCACTTTTTTATCGAAGAATTTATTTATTTAATTATCAACTGCCATATAATTTTCAATATTTTCAACATAACGGTACACTTTTACTGTAAATAATTTCCTCTATTGCAGTTTGGGTAGTTTTTTCGATGTTCTTTGATAATTTGCAATAAGTATTGGAATTGCTCTTCATTTTTTGTCAAGCATTGATTATACTCACTAACTAATGCAACAGCTCGTTCTGCTGAATCATTAACAACTTTCAATTGGTTAAAGTATTCTTTATTTTCAATGTAACTGTCATTAGTAGGCCACGATTCAATATCTTTATCAAGGAAGTCATATGGTAAATCAAAGATTTTAAAGAGATTTAAAGACTTTTTAGAAACAAAGTCACTCAGACTTTTTTGCGTTAATGAATTCAAATCGTTTTTATCAATTATAAATTTTTTAGCTTTAGAATCTGTACCGTTACGAGTATTAACAGCTCCAACAATATTTTTTTTTACTTCCAATGAAACGGTATCGTCAAATAATGATAAAATGGCAAGTTCATCACTTAAATACCATAAATGCAAAATCATTTTTTCACAAGTTGCTGAAGAAATCAATGAATTGATATTTTTGTACTCGAATAAATTTTTCAAAAACTGCAAGTCATGATTAGCAGCAGTTGTTGCAGAAGTTGATGAAAACCAAGCTTTTAAATACAGTGTAACTATAAATATACAAATTTGCCGAAGACCGTCCAATTCTTTATTAGAAAGTTTAAATTCATTTCTGAATAGAAACATTTTTAAACTGTAAATTGCCTTCGCCATCCACCTAGCATGATGAATTGCACCAGGACGTTTGAAAAAAATTTCTTCTTGAGGCATTTCTCCAAGGAAAATCAACGACAATTCCAACAATTCTTTATAGTCATCTCGGGGTTGTAGTAACTATCAAAAACAATTAAAAATTTGTCAGAAACAAGAAAATTTTTTTTCTTAAAATCGCAGTTAAATCATACCTGTAAGGATTGTGCAATTAAACTAGATATTTCATTTTTTTTATCCAAAATGATATCAGCAACAACAGTATCTTCAATTCCAGATTTATAATTAGTTTTATTTATTTCATCCCATGATTTTTTAAATCTTCCGAACATTGGTACGTTTGGCCCAGATGACACAGGCCAATATACTTCAAATGCACTTCTCAATATGATCTCAAAAATGTGGTGACGACATGGTAACCAGATTAACTCTCTTCCCAAAGTCTTTTCAATTGCCTTACATGTACCGTTATGAATTCCTGTATAAAGAAAATAGATAACTATCGTTAAATTTAATATTTTCAACAAATTGTAGATTATATTTAAAATCCAAATGAGTAAATAATTCTCAATAATTTCAAAAGTGAAATTCAGTAAGCAATAAAAATTAAACTAGAACGTTAATAATTAAATATTTTTTAGATTAAATTATCATTGATAAGTTACCTGTATTAACTGCCGTCGTGTCAAAACACATCGCCTTAACATAATTAGTAATACCCCATTCACTCAATGTCGATAAAATGGCTGATGTTTGATTGTCTGCCGTCCCAGAATTCATTTTTGGAACCCCAAGTAATTGTTCGGTACCAAATGCAGTTAAAATAACTGGTAGCCGTTCCACAGATTTTGATCCAACAAGGTCATTCAGCATTTTTCCGTCCCAATGCACAACGTATTTATCGTGTGTCTTAAAGTTGTCTTTAAGTCCTTTAGCAATGTCTTCTCTTTGAAGCATACGAGCTCGTTGAATTGAACTATAACTGAGCGTTGTATCTTCAATTTTAATACCTACTGCTAGTAAAACCGGAGCAATAATAAACATCGCATTTCTACTGCTGACATTAGCTCGGTCGAGTCCAAAAATGACTTCAGGAGTTAAGACATCAAGTTTTGCTCGTTTTGTCGGAATTGGAGGTTCATACTCTGAATCAGATCCAAAATTTGTAACTCCACTTAATGTATACGTAGAGAACGACTCTGATTTTTCACTTGGAACAATCGCATGACTGGTAGACGGTTGATCTAAGTCTGGAATAAGATCTGTTTTATAAATTAAACGAAGAAAATGTATAGAATTTATTCATTTTGATGACAAATAATTAAGAAAGGACTCCAAAAATTGTCTAGTCAAATGTCATCTAGTCATCTATGAAAAGTTACACTACTACCTGACTTTATAATAATTAAATATCTCAGATACTTACTACTCTCATCTATTCCCATCATAGTTGTGGTTAAGTTTGATACAGGTACATTATTAGAAAGAATCTCTTTATGGGTACCGAATTTTTGATCCAAATACAACTTTCTAATATTATCATCAAGCACTTTTAAGGATTTTTCGCTCACAATGTCGAATAATTGTTCAAGATCAGTCTGAAATTTCATTTCCTTTTGGTTTTGCGCTGAATTCTTTTTATCGAAATTTTTTTGTAATTTTAACCATTGACTGTGATAGCGAAGAAATTTTTTGACTGCATTAGGAGCTCCACTAGTTGGAATCTGATTTTTTCTCCACAGTTCAATAACTTGGTCAACTGAATTTTTAGCACTTTGTTTGATTGAATACTTTAAAATTTTAAGTTGGTAGAAAAACACACGCATAACCTCTTTCACTTTTGGTAACTTACGTTCCGAAATTCTTTGTAGAGGTATTCCGATAAAACGTATTTCTTTATTCATTGTAGGTTAATTGATGATAAATAAATTTATGTGATGATTATAAGACTTATTTAAAATGAATTATTTTATTACGTATTCAAGATGATCAGTTTTAGGAACACTGAAAATACGGTATTAAATGGGTAGATACTGAAGATAGTTGAGAGTAAAAAACATAGATGGCGTTAGTTTCAGAAGACAAACAGAAGAAGAAATGGAATTCAAAACAAAAATCCCCTCGAACGAAAATTTTATGTATATTTTGTGAAAAACAATTTAAAAATACGCACTGAACAAATTTCATAATAATAAATGACAACGCGATTAAGATTTTAAATTATTAAAGATAAAATTTAAAAAAAATATTATTAGAATAAAAACTTTCAAATGAATTTTTGAACAGAAAACATCTATAGGAGTTGCTTTTATAATAAAAACTCAAATTTGTCTAAATTTCCTTGAAACTCACAGAATAAATTGAAATTTTTCGAATTATTGATCAAAAACTAGAAAAATTGATATGCATTGATGTTTGACGATGAATATCTCGTAAACGCTCAACTTGATCGAAAAATCATAAGAGACCATTTTTATAGAGCAGTAAATTTCCTACAAAACTATGAGTTTCATCATTCATAATGATTTTTTTTCATTGAGTTATAAAATTCATAAGAAATAAAAAATTTTCCCAAAAATAATCAAACTTTAACCGTTAATATCTTTTAAACGGTTGGGTTTACGAAAAAATCGTAAGAGACCTTTTTTGTAGAGCATTCAATTTCCTACAAAATCTAAGGAACAAGATATTTTTTCAAGTAGTTGGAAGCGAGATATAAATTTTTCTATCTGATAATAAGAAAAAATAGAAAACTGTAAGAAGGAGGACCTTCCCGTTACAATTAAGAACTCATGCTTGGAGAGGCTTTCTTAGAGGTGTCTAGGAACCTATTTTTCAGAGTACCAAACGAAAAAAAAAAAATTCTTTTTTTTTGAATCACCCTAGTGTGTGTGTGTGTGTGTGTGTGTGTGTGTGTGTGTGTGTGTGTAAGTGTGTAAACCTCTTATAACTTTTGAACGGTTGAACCGATTTCATCGCGGTTGGTGGCATTCGAAAGGGCTTCGCCAAACTTAGATTTTCTAAAAATTTGAACCAATTCGGACCCATAGATTTTGAGAAATTTGGCGAAATCTCAAAAAAAATAGGAAAAAAAATTTTTTCAGAAGTGGTTTTTTTGGAATAACTTTGAAACGGCTCTACCGATCGATTCCAAAAACTAATCAGCTCTCAATCTTGAAAAACCACGTCGACCGCCGCCAATCCGGTCAAAATCGGTTGATTCGTTCGAGAGATATCGTGAACGAAAGAAAACCGAAAAGTGTTTTTTCGGAGTTACTCCGAAATTTCTAGTTTGACCAATTGAAACTTAGAAATTCTTTATGAGGCTTAAAAAACTGCGTAGAATGCCGCCAACCGCGTAAAAATCGGTTTATTCATTCAAAAGTTATTGCGGTTTGAAAATTCAAAAAATAGTGTTCTATGGAACTTCTATCAGACTTTTGAGTTCAAAGAGCGCAAAAGCACAGAAAAGGTATCTTTTTGAGCTCGAAGAGCTCAAAATAACATAAAGATTGTATTTTTGAGCTCGAAGAGCTCAAAAAAACGGCCATGTATTAACGGAATTAGCGGGAAGTTGCAGAGATGGCCTTTAGGGTCAACTGTTTTCCTAATTTTTTTTTTTTTATGTTTCATAATTAAATGAGCTGAGAAACGCAAACACAAAGAATGGGATAGAATTTGGGCAGTTGAAGAACGTTCTATTCAAATAGAACCGAAAAAATTAAAAAAATCATCTTGTGTAGACTCATATTAGCGATTCGGGGTATCGAAAATTGCGATGATATTTCAAGTGGTTTGAATTCTATTATTTAATGCATGTTAAATAATACGATAATTAAAACCTTATTAAACCAAATTCAAAAAAATCAATCAAAAAATAATGAGTTAGTTACTTTATTTTTTACATACAAAAGTAGTGGACCCATTTTGAAATCAAGCGATATTAAAAAGTCAATAATAAAACAATCCTGTTTAATGCAAATATTGATCCAGTTACATTATTTCTCCAAATTTGTGATGATAATCATGACATAAAAAATGATGTGCAATTTCAATTGGACCGTGTTGATCGATGTACAGTGTGTAGTTACACAGAATCATACAACACGCTAGAAAATATACTAAGCTTACGATTAAATGATAACAATAAATTATTTGAATTGCAAGATCTAATGAATTCATTGTTCACAAAATGGTTTAATGACTCAAAATATTGTAAGAACTGTAAAGACAACAAAGAGATGCATTCTAGAATTTCATTGAATTCTTCTAATCAGATCATAGTTGTAAAATTAGAACTGCGTTTTACGAAAAAAAATAAACCTATGAATAGAAAAAAAGGTCTTATAAAGTCTGTACCAAAAGCGAAAATATTGTTATGTAACAAGACGTATTATGTTGTAAGTGCTATTTTTTGCTCCAGCGATGATGGATCCAATCATTACGTGGCTATGATTAAAAAAAATTCACCTTGGGTCCAAATTAGCGATGAAAACGTGCAACCAGCAAGATGGCCTACAAATTCTAACGACGCTTATGTCTTATTTTTACAAAAAAAGTAAACTGAACCTTGATGGTTTTGCTTGACTTCTAGTATAATGTCACGTTCATAAATAACATTAAAGTTTGGAAAATTTTAAATAGCACGCCTCACACACGTGTTATGATGAAAAATTAAATAAAATAACAATGTCAGATCAGTGCAACAAAATAAAGATTAAAAAATCAAATCAAAAAGTTATATATAACATGCTCGGACGTGTGCGACGTGCAATTGCACCAAAATCCATAGCCATAATGCTAATTCTAATAAAATGTATTGTTCACAAAAAGATGTGAAATCCAAACAAAAACAGTTTCACTGTAAATAATTGCGCCAAGTCCACGTTCATAGGACTCATTTCAATAACAATTGTTTTTATAAAAAGATGAGACTCATTTTAATAATATTCGTTCTTTACAAAAAGTTGTGAAATACAAAAAAAAAACACCAAGTAACAGATATAAATTTTTTAAAAAATTTTGGTTGAGAATTGAAAAATTGAAAAAAAATTTTTTAAGCGTATTGGTGTACGTTCTTTTTTATGTTAAATTTTTTCATTTCCGCAAAAAGTAAAAATTTTATGAGTACGCACACCAAGGATCCATTATAATTTTTAAAAAATTAAAAAAAATTTTGTTGAAAATTTAAAAATAAAAAAAAAAATTTTAATCGTACTTGGCGTGCGTCATTGAGTACCCCACATTTTTTCAGGATTGATAAATATTCCTTTAATGTACACAAATTTATAAGTAGGTTGAACTATAAAATGCATACCCGAGAAAAAATATTTATATATAATTATATATATTTATATATAAATTGGTTATATATGATTATATATGAAAAATGGCCAAATATAATCATATATAATTATATATAATCATATATAATTATATATATAACTATATATAATTATATGTATGTCGTTTCTACATTTTGATGACTTTTTTTCGCATCATTCCTACATTTTGATGACTTTTACGCATTTCGGTGACGTTACCAAAATGTATTTTTGCATGATACTTACATTTTGGTGAAGTCATCAAATTGTTCTATATTTTTTTATCTGTTTCTTACATTTTAGTGGGTCACTGAAATGTATTTTCAATTAGATTGAACATTTTGATGACCCTGGTTAAAAATACTGATTGAAAAGAATTGAGAAGCGGTCACTCCATGCAAACTATATATCTATATATACAAACAAAAGAATTGAAATTATTGAAAAGAATTGGAACTTGATCATTTTTAATTTTTTTCAATCAATATTTTTAAACAGGGGACTCACTGAAATGTATCTTGATCATCATTACTACATTTTAGTGATTTTGGTATTTTCAATTCGACTCAACATTTTGATGACTTCAAATAAATCAGAAAAATGATTTTTTTTCAATTACTTCGAAATTTATCATCTATTCAATTAGTACTATCAATTCTTTTATAGAACTTAAAAAACAACATCGATTACCGCAAACCGCACGAAAATAAGTTTTTTCATTTAAAAGTTATGAGTTGGAAAATTCAATAAATAGTGTTGTATTCAACTATCATCGATATATTGAGCTCGAAGATCTTAAAATCATACAATAGCTATCTTTTTGAGCTTCGAGCTTTCAAGAAGTGTTTAATGAGCGAAATTTTGAGCGTTCAGAATCAGCGCGAAGTTACTGGGATAGCTTATAGGATGAATTGTTTTCCACAATTTTATCTTTGGTAATCAAGAAAAATTTTGTAGAAAATATACAGCATTTCAGTTCCAAGTAATATGCCGTATACGGTACGGGAAATATTACGAATGCCATGTACCTGAACTTATAATACCAGATTTATATTCATCCATGCTCCAGATCACCCAAGTACACATGATGAGAAACTAAATATATCTGACAACTTCAAAACTAATCATTTTCGTAACGATTACGACTCTTAAAAGAATATTTATAAAAGCGAAAGAAGAGTTAGGAATTCTGAAAAATATTCAGAATGTAAACCAAACCGATACTTCTTAATACGTGAATATTCAATAGATGCTATGAACCCCACGCGACCGACTCAATGTATTTCAGAGTTACCGAAATGACATATCATCAATGTTATACATAACTTTTATCGATATTGACATTTAAAAATATTTATAAATATCGAAAGTATAATTACAGAAGTATCAATAAGGAAAGAATTCCAAAAAAATTTAGATCATTTAAAACCTAATACTTAATCAATGTGAAAAAATCTCAAGACATCCTTGTACTCCCGCGATTTATTTCAATTTATATTTTAAAATCACCGAAATGTATGCATGATGAAAACCTAATTGTATATAACTTCTTCAAAATCCAATTTTATAAAAATAATTACGCCTATTTGAAGTTTAAGTACAAAAGTATAAGAAAAATAAAACAATACAGAAAATATTAAGAGTTCAGACAAATTCAATACTTCTTAATTCATGAATAGTTGATGATTGCTCTGTACCCCACGCGACTTATTCCAATTCGTCCTAGAAAATAACGAAAATATATTGTATAATAAATTGATCATATATCTCCCATTCGGGGTTCTTTTGAAATGTTTCTGATTCAAGTTAATTTTATCGTTTCATAAATATTCGTACTCTGGGCTTTTTTTCGAATAAAAATAAAATTCTAATTTTTGAAAAACATTATTTGAAGGATACTCTTAGGAATGATAATTTAATATCTAAGAATCACAGACATAAAAATCTTTTAACTTCTCGTAGGGTTGGTCGAATTCATGACCTTCTTACGATGAATCTGAGTTACTAACCACTGCGCTAAGTTGCCAATTTTCAAGTGTAAGTATTTTTCATCTACATAAGTTAAAAATAGGACCATTCTTTCACTGTTCGAATTTTGAGAAAGGGAACAGTTGAAGACCAAGAACAAATATTCCGTGTGACAAAAATTTTTTCTTGGAATAAGTGGTAATCTTAATTGCAATGTAACAATCGAAATTCTAGATTACTATATATTTATTCTCCAGTCACAACTACTGATTGTAATTTTTTATTTATTTTAATAAATTACCAAGATCTAATTTATAATGAATAGATTAGCAAACAAGGAATTTAATTTATGAGAAACATATATTTGATTAATTAAATACATTAATCAAGTCACTAAATAAAAGTGTAACTCATGCTTGTCATCAGTTTTTATTTATTTGATATCCTACGCGATAGCCAAATTTTTTTTTATTTCATTGATTGTTTAAATTAATTTTCCATAATCGCAATCACTATGAAAATTTTTATGTTGTTAGTTGAATACTTATTCATTTTATCTATCTTTTCTGTTTGTTTATAACATTCTCAATTGAAATAAAATTAAATTTTTTTCAATGACGTTTAATAATAACCGGTAATTGATACTATATCAGATAAATCTATAGAAATATTGTGTACTATAAATAGTGGATTATATGTACCCCAGGAAACAGATAAACATATTGATGTTATTTTAGTCGAAAAAAAAAGTACCAAAATCTGTCGAATTTATTACTGTCATCCTCTCTTTTTCTTTATATGGCAGTTATTTTAATAATTAATAAATAGGATTCACAAGAATTTTAAATCAGTTTCCTCGATGTACTAGAGAATTCGACTTATCGATGAATTTATATAAGACATGCATGTATCTTAAGTAAATATAGTTATTTTCTCATCTGTTATTTAAGATTCACATTGAGTGCGAAATATTTATAAACTAGGAAAAGTATATAAGAAATAAAAATCATAAACGTACAGATTGTCAGTGTGAAAACGAATGTAATAACCCTGATTAAAAAAAAGTATTGAACCTATGCAACAGTATATCTATATTGTATGTATAATATACATACAATATAGATATACTGTTGCATAGGTTCAATACTTTTTTTTTAATCAGGGAAATTCAATCATTTGTTATAGAAAAATTTGTATTTTTCGTCAAAAATATCCAAGATTTGAAATGAACATTTTATATGAAATTGGCTACATTTAAATCTAGAATAAAAATACTTTTTTACTTTTACATAAAATTTTAATTGTTAATTCTAACAGCTTATTGTATTAAGTTTGTCGATAGTTCGGTAGTACAATGAATAATTCATTTCCTGAAATTTAATTAAATCATGAGTACAACATTGTTTGTTAGTTTAATACTTTTATCTTAATTTTGAATGAAAAATAATAAATTTTATTACTATTACAAACATTTCTAAAAAGAATCATGACTTTTTCTCATGAAATACTGGCGCATTCAGAACACAATACAATTAAATGAATTTGACACATCGGCCTTTCGCATTTGCCGCAATAAGATCGAACTTTTTTGTCAGCATTCCGAGGACAAACGATGCACCTAATAGGTTTATTTTTTTTTTTTATCAAAAGTTTTGAAATCAGGTTTTAGTGATAGATAATTGGCAGCTTTATCACGCAATTCTCTCGATAATTGTGGGCAGGCAGACCGCATTGTTATTTGATTTTTGACCAGAGCTAAACCTAATTGTTTCAAAAATTCTTTTCGAGACAACGTGTAATTTTTTGCAGTATGTTCAATCACAAATCTATTCAAGCAGGCAATATCTATCATGAAAAACAATAGTTTTAATAATAATCGATTTGCATGCCCAATCATAGAATATTTACTTAAAATTTCTTCAGTGGTAAAACCATGAGTATTTTCAACTTTCTGACGGACTGAAGAATTCCAATCACTCTGTAGGGTATCAAATTGTTCGCAACTCTCATCTATCATAAATGTAATTCCTTCATTTCGTGATTCTAATAAATCTATTACAGCACCTTGATGAAGAGAAAACTGTTTTATCTTATCATCAAACCGTTTCTTATCATAAAACTCCAAGTTTGACACGTAACCGTAATTAGAATCCATGATAAAATAAACAATAAAACCTGAAGATCTTGTATTTTTAGTTAGTGACTTGTCCAATTTACTTTTGAATGTCAAATATTTTCTGCTAATTGTTATGTCCACCCCAAAAATTTTTCTTTAAATTTAAATCACCCGCGCAGATGGAAGACTTCTCCATGCGCGAAAGCCACAATAAAATATAAGCTACGCGACTGCTGGTTGACTAGCGGGGACTTCTGCAATCTCAGCACCGCGAGTATTTAAAAAGGCGATCAACAGCCAACGCCTTGTCTTTGCTCAGTTAATTTGACTTCCGCGTTTAACTGACGGGCCCGTGCCTTGTAGAGTCCTTTGCTTTAATTTGCACTGCACTTAAAGGAAGTTTGGACGCGGTTTAACCGGCAGGCCACGTATTAATTTTAAGTATCTTAGAGAGTCGTATTCTCAAAGTTCTAATTTGCTCTGCACTTAGGCGAGAATCCGGTCAGTAAGTTATTCAAAATTTCTTAAAAGCTAGTTTTGCGCACTTTACCCTACGGGGGACTGGAGGACGTTAGCTCAATCAAATAAATAAAATTCATTTAATTAAATTGCGTTAAAATTCATATTTGTGAAAGTGTAAAAGTTTTAGTGTCTATAAAAATAAATATCAAAAAAAAGTGAAATTCGTTCGAATCAATTCATTTCGTAAAATAAGCAGCCCAATTCCATCCTAATCCATCCGCTGCAAGGACCAATCTGAGGGCCCAATCCAGGAAAAGGCGCTAACAACAGCCCCGGAATCACGGATCCGGTAATAACTAAAAATCCTGCAAAGAGTAAGTACATCTACTCTCATAAAAATCCGTCAGTCTCAAACGAAGGCGTGGTAAATTCATATCTCGAAAACGTCCCACATAAATTATTAAAACAACGGAATTAAAACCTCCGTTGCGTATTCTTTAATTCGTTAGTCCAAACCTCCACCGTTTACGCTACCGCTCTAAAAACGCCCTTGGACATAACATAAAGAACACTGGTGGCAGCGGTGGGATTCGAACACGAAATTATTTAACTTTCGTTTGAGAAAATTTAAACCTTCAAAGAAAAAAAAAAAATTCATTTAATTTCCTTTTTTTTCTATCTAAATTTCTTATTAAAATCGAGTAAATTCCACTGTTAAGTAAATTTTAATTTGACTTTATTTAATTCTGACAGTTTAAAATTTCTTTTCTTTTTTAACTAAATTTATCAGTTTCTTTTACTCTTAAATTCTATAAATTTTCAAGTCTTATTAAAAATTGTAAAATCTTTTCATATATATCACTAACTCCAGAAAATTCTAATCTTTGCTTAACAAATTTTTGTTAGCGTCAAAATTGTTTTAATTCACTAAAGGATTTAGTTTTCATTTTTTATTTAAAGGAGTTATAAAAGGAAAAAATTTTTAAATAGAATCATTTCTTTTCATTATCTTTTTCACCTTCTATTATAATTTTCTTTTCTTAATCTAATAATAGAATAAGGATTCGCTGACGTTTCTTTATTCGAGGTGCGGCTCGCATCACGCGAACTCGCACGTGTATCTCTTGTCAGCAGAAATATTGTACGTCCGTTTAAAGAATTTTTGTTTACTGATTAAGCAGTTTGCGGATACTATTTTAACTTCTATTATTCGAAATTTGTTTATAGAAGTTTATTTTCGTCTTTCATCATTTTCATTCATCAAGTTCATTCAGATTTTATCAACGGCAAGGTATATCACCGCCCCTTGATAGAAACCAGATATTGGGAAGAAGATACCAAGCCCGCGAAAAACGTAACCGATATAAAAGCTGGTGGGCCGAAAATTATAGAAAACGTCAGAGCCGCCGCGGAACTTTATGAAACAATATTGAAAATTCGCCAAACCCAAACCCCTATCAAGGCGCCGTTCGAGTACAAACTCCATCCAATCGACCTTAAATCTCCACCCCGAAGCTAAAACCAAAAAATTTTTTTTAGATCATCGATTATATTTTTTTTCAAACCTTAGAAAGTAAAACTCTTACATTAATTCACTATCTTACATTCCGCCAAGTAAGCAAAATTTAAATTTAGCTTCAAGCTTTAGCGTTTATACATTGGTGTAAACTGATTCCAATCTAAAAAAAAAAAAAAAATTTTTGATTCTTCTTTTATTACTATCTTGAAATTGTTTATAGTAAACACCCGTCTTTCAACTCTTCCGTGTCTATCCGTTCGTACTCAACATACCACAACTCTATACACACGATAACTAATCTTTTCTCCGGTTATTGTACTCTACAGCTGTGACCCACTTACCTAGTGACCGAGAAAAATACATCGCGATTTAAGTCACATAAAATTCAATTTTTTATTTTTCTTTATTTTGAGTTCTTTGAGCGAAAACTTTCTTCTTAAAACTTCGTTCAAATTCAAACCTCACCTGGAATAGCTAAATTTTCCCTCAAATTAGACCACCCTGTAATCGTGGAACTCTTCGAGGACGAGTCAGGAAAGTTTTTCGTCCCTTGTTCAAACGACTTTCCGTTTGGAGTCATGGCTAGAAGAACTTTCCGTATCGATGCCTCTATAAACGAGGAAAACCTTAATGCTCAGATACAAACCCTAGCTAAAGAACTTCATGATGCCCTTCCCTACTTCAACGGAGAAGGTCCAAACGCCGTAAAAGATTTCGAATTGTTCGACGGAATAGTTAGAAATTGGCTACCGAGCATTCCAGTAGATAAGCAAGATTTCTTCGCCCGGCGCGTAGCCCAAAAACTATATGGACGGGCCAAAAGACTGATCGAACATGTTGAACTAAGTTCTGTTGAAGATATCCTACTCGTTTTAGGCCGAAAACTCAAAAGGGGCGACCCATATATCACCTGGCAGAAAAATTTAGCCGCCGCAACCCCAAAGGATTCCGAAAATATCGAAGACTTTTATTATCGTTTAAGCGAGATGGTTCGTCGTATCGAACTCAATGCTCCCGAAGATGACAGACCTGTAGTTAAACGGACATTCGAAAAGACTGCAGCTACTACACTGTACGAATATCTGCCAGACTTTTTAAGATGCCTATGCAAAATAAAAAGAGCTGAAACTCTAGACGATATGTACAAAGCAATTGAAAACGATGCGTACAGAAGACCAGAACGTAGACGACCTACGAGAGACGACGGACTCATACCGGGAGAAACTCTCCCACCTTCAGTAGAATTTCACAGACGATCTAGACAAGACGGTAACAGACATTACCCGCAAATGCCGAGACCTTCTCGAGATTATGATGATCGGGGTAATTATCGCGAACTGCCTCGTACTTTAACATACCAAGAATACAGTCAACCTCTAAGGACAAGCTCCTCCGGACCATTACACACTACTGACTATTACGAAGACCCATTCCCTGACACGTATGAAGACTACGCTCCTGACAGTCACTACGGGCCAAGTTACCGAGTAGAACAACAAATGATAGGCTCTACTTTCGCGTTCGGAACCGAGCGAAACACGCAATATATGCCTAAGACACAAAATTATTATCAACCGCGACCTTTTCAAAATTATAACCAAAATCGTTATCATCCGGGAGTACCAAGTCCTACAAAAAGAGCGGTACACTTTGAAGAAGACGAAGATTCGGAAGAAGCAAAATTACGGCACAAATCTGACCCGACGATAGTCTGTAACTGTCCATTCTGCCCAAAAGGAGAACGTCGAGACGCGTACGATCCTTTAAACGGATCGGGCGCTCGTCAACCGGAGGCAATGGCGAGTATGCCCTTCCAGTCTCCGGCTACTTCAACGAGGACTCCCGGCAATTACCAGCAGTATCCAAGGAGCCAATATCGAAATTATCAGAATCAATACCCTCGATCGATTCTACAAAATTCCCAGAAACAAGTACTGGAACATCAATCAACTATGACGGAACCAATGTCGCTACCGAGACCAGAACAACAACCAATCCAGAACAACTTGACGTCACCAACAGGACAACAGAACCCTCAATTGATGACCGCAGGAGAGCTACGAGTCCAAGCGAAAACGAACCAAAGTGTCTAACTACAGGAAGAGGCCCTACAGTCCATCTACGAAATCCAGCACTTCGAAAAGGCGGAGTAAACGCCCTTCTCGACACCGGTTCTGACCTTAACTTACTCTGCATCGAAGAACTATGCGACGAAGCCCTCTGTAACATCGAAAATACAGGAGTAGTTGGAGGCATCGCTACAAGCTCAATGCCTATAACCGGTTCTATCAGTCTCAAAATATTCGGAGTTAAAATCACGTTCCATCTCGTTCCAAAACCACCCGGTGGTTATAAAGCCATTCTCGGAAATTCATTCTTTATTCAAAATCGTGTAACTATCTCGTTTTACTGGAATACTCTAGTAATGAAAAACAGACCTATCCAACCAATACCGATCATCAACCCACGAAGGTCCTCCGAGCAGAAGATCCTCGCTCTAGGAACCGGGCCAAAAGTATATCTCTCATGCAATCTGCTCCTAGGTAATTACCAGCGATTCCTCATCGATACAGGCGGGGATGTATGCCTCATCAATGCATCCGCTTTAAAACCTGAAACGATTATCGACACTGGAAAAGCTAGGAAATTCCGAGGTCTCAGCGACAGCACTTTTGAGACCCTAGGAGTAGTTATGCTAAAAATTTTCAATATCGAAGTCGAATTTCAGGTTTGTCGGGAGGATTTACCATTCCCCGGAGTGGGAATCCTGGGAAATAATTTCCTCAAAACCGAAAAAGCTGAAATCTCGTATGACAATCAAACCTTGGTTTTGTTATCTTCTCCAACAAACACAACTTCCTTTAGCCTTGAAACAAAGCCTTCTTCAAGCTATACACTACCCCTCGTATGAAAATGGTAGTGGCAATACCGGTCCAAGGCTTCGAGAAAGGGAAGAGCGAGGGATATCTTCCCCGAATGAACCTTCCGGAGGGAGTCCTTGGAGGAGAGGCCGTTGTCAAGGTCGAAGATGGGTACGCCACGTGTATGGTCATTAATCTTAATCCAAACCCAGTCGACATAGACATCGGACCCCAAGCACTCAAAGATTTCGAGTTCACCTACCCCAGTTCAACCGGGGGCGAGTCAGATGACCCTTCCATTGAAAATTCCAACCGTATAACCAACCCAGAAGTACGTATTAAGACCATACTTCAAAAAATACCCCTAGGTCATCTAAATGTAGAAGAAAAAGAGCAAGTCCAAGAGCTTATAAAAAACAATCACGACGTCTTTCATCTCCCCGGAGACAAGCTGGGTTGCTCGAAAAATTTCACCTGCCGGATTGAAACTACCACCAACGAACCGGTGAGAATAAAACAGTATCGATTTCCCCCAGAACATCGGGAAGAAATTGCCAGGCAGGTTGAAAATCTCGAAAAACAGGGAATAATTCGAAAATCTAACTCTCCGTACAATTCACCTTTGTGGATTGTACCAAAAAAATCTAATGATCCTTCTATAAAAAAATATAGAATGGTTATCGACTTTCGGCAACTAAATAAAATCACTAGAGGGGATGCCTATCCTCTACCTCTAATTATCGATATTTTAGACCAGTTAGGCGACGCTAATTTCTTCAGCGTCTTCGATCTCGCCATGGGTTTCCACCAGGTCCCAATGCACCCCGCTGACGCGCCAAAAACGGCATTTTCCACCCCAGATGGCCACTGGGAATATTGTTGCATGCCTTTTGGCTAGAATGCGCTCCGTCTATCTTCCAACGAATGATGGATTCCACTTTAAGCGGGTTAAAAGGGACGGAATTATTTATTTATATCGACGACTTAGTTAGCTATGGTAAAACCCTAGAAGAACATGGGGTGAGAGTTCAAAGATTATTCAATAGATTGAGAGAAGCGGGTCTCACTCTCCAACCTGAAAAATGTAAATTTCTCTGTCCAGAAGTAGATTATTTAGGTCACGTAATAACGAAAGAGGGCATAAAACCAGACCCGAAAAAGATTTCATCGCTCAAAAATGCGTCGCGACCTAGAAACCAGACAGAGGCCAGAAAATTTATGGGACTTGCCAATTATTATCGGAGATTCATCCAAAATTTCGCTGAAAGGGCTAAGCCCATAACAGATCTTACGCGAAAAACAAAACCTTTTATATGGTCAGAAGAAGCGCAAACGGCATTTGACGATATCAAAAATGCCCTCTGCGAGGACTCATTTCTTAAGTACCCAGATTTTAACAAACCCTTCATCCTAGCTGTCCATGCGTCGGACTCGGGAATATCTGGAATCCTGAGTCAAGCAACGACAGAGGGGGACGACGACCCAGAAGGAGATGGAGAAAAGATAGTCTCTTGCTTTTCGAGAGTATTTCACGACACCGAAACTCGATATACGAACGTAGAAAAACAATGCCTCGCGGTAGTTTACGCAATCCAACAATTCCGACCGTATCTCCAAAAACATTTCACGCTAAGAACCAGTAGCCCCTGCGTTACCTGGTTGAGGGATAGCGCAACTGTCACCGAAAGACAAGCTAAATGGCGCTCTAAATTAAGCAGATACAAATTTAACGTTGTAGTCCGCCATAAAATCACCGAACAATACGCGGAAGGACTCTCTTACAACCCAGAAGGACGTCCAGAATCTTCGGAACTCGCAACAAATAATAATACCGAAAATAACTCTCTAGCGTTACCTATCTCTGCTTTAACGGAACGAAAAAGGTCAAACAAAATGCTCTCAGACGAAGAGGCGATCCAATCGGTCAAACGCCCCGGTCGCCCTTTCGGATCTAAAAGTAGACCACGAATCAGCAGCGCCCCCGATGTAAGAGAGACAATTGCCTCTCGACTTAGGAAAAGAGAAATTGGAAAAACACGAGTCCCACCCAAAGTAAATTATCACGAAACCAGCAATCTAGATATAACTTCAGAAGATCCGAAGACTCAAGAAGCCGGAAATGAAGAACAGGGGGACGACGAAGTTTTCCTCCCAGGACCAAGTACGAGTAACCAAACACCAGACATTGGCCAGGAGGGGGACGACGAGGCAGAAAAGGATGAAGAAGCCGAAAAGGACAGCGCAACAAGAGTTCCACAAAAGCAACGTAGAACAACGCAGGAATTAGTAGAAATGTTCGATGAACTCCTCAAAAGACGGCCACCACCGGAAAACACCTATCGAGAGCGAGCTCTAGAGAAAATCCGCCGAGAAGAAGCGATATTTAACTACACTCCCCAAGAGTTAGCCGAATTAAAACGAACAAGCTCTGAGACAGCAAAAACAATCCGCCAATCACTAAGCAAAATGCCTCCCCTCTGGTGTGATGAAGAAGACTCGTTAGACAACGACACTGCAACTGAAACTAATGTCGACGAATTTCTCAGAGACAACAGCGAAAACCCTGAGGAAGGATCAAGTAGCGATATCAGTCCAGAAGACACAGGAAGAAGCGGAGATTCCAGCGACGTAGAAAATCCCATCATCATAGAACCAGAGCCTTCGACCTCGGTAGAAGACAACAACGCAAGAAACATCATCAATAAACACGACGAAAATAAAAAACAATCACACAAAAATCTTTCAACGCCACAGAATCTAAACCGATCGCGATTCGCGGGATATTTAAGAGACGGTCCAGAACCCCGAACCCCAATCTTCGGAAGAGTCCTCATTCCCGACGAATTAGCAGCCATGGGGATCCATTACGACTATGCTAGTGGCCAAATCGTAGACGAAAACGGCGAACCCATAAACGAAAGGGCCGAAACCGCTTCGGCCACCACCAATAAGACACTTACCGAAACAGAACCAGAATTAAATAATTCACAAATGAATGATAATATTAAATCACTCGGCAGTTCGCAAAACTCTATCGATTCCAATAAAATTAGACGCGAAACAACTACAAGCGGGAATAAAACAGTGGGGAATGACGTAAGGAACCGCCGATTCGGACCACCCTTCATCGCCTATGACCCTCCAACTTCCGAAGAGGCTGAATATATTTTTGCTGAAAGGCGCCATCGACCAAGAATATCTTCACCCTCGAGCTCAGACGAAAGTATACCACCAAAGGGGCCCGACACAAAAATCAAATTTTCAATCAGCCGAGACGGGCTTACTTATGCCCGAGACCACTTAGTACACTTTTTAGCAGCTGATTGTGAGATAATAAAACCCGTAGCGAAACTGCTTCGAGACTTAAAATTTATAAATGCCGATGACCTCCACGCCTCAAAACCTACAAAGGGGGACGTATTCGTCACCAAGTTAGGTCGTTGTAAAATCTTTACGGTATTTATCAAAACAAAACATTTCGAAAAAATAGATCCAATCAACCTGATCGAAGGATTGAAAAATCTTCGACAGGCAATGCACAAACACGACATTCATTCGCTTCGCTGTGCAAAGCAGGGGGACGAATTTGACGATTTAGACATAAAAGCCTATCTACTACACGAACTAAGAGACTGTCCAATAACAATTACCTTGTGCGAAGGGAACATCGAGGTACCAGACGAATCCCTTCGAACAAAAATAATTGAAGAAAATCATAACAGCTTAATAGGGGGTCACAAAGGTGTAGTAAAAACGTACTGGCGTATTCGCGAAAAATATTACTGGCCAGGAATGAAAGATAAAATCTATAACTATATTCGAGCATGCGAGATATGCCAGAAAAATAAACTCACACGAATAAAAACAAAACAGCCTATGTCTATCACCGATACACCTTTCGAACCTTTCGAAAAAATCAGTATAGACACAGTAGGGCCCCTACCCATGACACCTGACGGAAACGTACACATCCTAACGATCCAGGATAATTTTTCCAAGGCAGCTGCAGCAGTTCCTCTCCCTGATATCAGAGCAGTAACTGTTGCAGATGCTTTATTAAATCATTATATCGCCCTTTATGGGTGCCCTCGCGTAATTCTATCAGATAAGGGCACCTCATTTACAAGTAAATTAATTCAACAGCTTGCTAAAGCGCTTAAAATCCAAAGAATAACAACTTCTTCCTACTATCCACAATCGAACGGAGCCTTGGAACGATCTCACCAGCCTTTAGTCGACTACCTCCGGGCTTATGCAGATAAATTCAGTAACTGGGATCGGTATGTCCCAATGGCAATGTTAAATTATAACACCACCGTGCACACATCCACAAAATTTACACCATACGAAATTTTGTACGGAAGAAAAGCTCGAAGTCCAACTCAATTTCCAGACTTTAGTAAAATCGAATCATATAACGATTATCTAGCAGACTTAATTAGTCGAATTTCCGAAATTCAACGAATAGCTGCGGAAAATTTAACGAGAGCTAAACACGAGTCTAAAATCCGATTCGACAAACATATACACCCTGCAAAATTTAGTGTAGGAGACCTTATATACACGTTAAAGGAACCTAGAAAAAATAAATTAGACCTTTATTATACCGGTCCATACGAAATAGTCGAAATAAATGAAATGGGAAATTTAATAATAGAAAAAGAAAACGGGAAACGGAAATTACTCCACCCGAATAAGGCTAAACCAGCCAGCCGCGAAAAATTTGACTAAAAAGAAACCCAAGTTGCTTGTTTCAGAAGAAATATATAAAAGCCAATACAACTTAAACATGAACACCGTACTATTTCTCTTCCTGGGACTGGGATACCTGGCATGGAGCGCAGGAGAAACGAGAATACAACCAATGGAGGCCAACCCAGGTCTGCTCTACGATCCATTCAAGAAAATACACCTAATCCGCGAGGAATGGCAACTCATCAGCTCAATCAACATCGAAAAACTAGTGAATTTGTACCCACATGCCAACCAAACGCTCTGGGAGGCCTTCGAAATATGCGCAAACAAATTTAACCGTTCAATCTGTAAGTCATATATGAGAGTGAATAGCCACCAAGAAATACAAACAGAAATTGAACAAGCCCAACACCGACTGAGACAACTCCTCGAGGATCCTCAACTAACGGAACTAGACCACAAAACCGCACCAAAAGAGCTCCCTGGTTCGGCTTCGTAGGCACAATTGCACGTGAGTTGTTCGGAACAATGGACTACAGTGACAAGGAACACATCACCAAAGAAATAGACAAGTTATACCAAAATAACAGAGAATTAGTACACTTATCACAGAACAACACTCACATCATCAGGAGTGAAATAAACGAAATCCTAAAACACGAAGCAAATATAACCGAGAGAATCAAGGAAATTGCCCGAACATCAGCTTATCTCAAACAAGCAGTAAACAAACAACTAAGCGACCTTCAAAGAAGCCAATTATTCTCGATGGCTGCAGATGAGCATATTCACCTAATGACCAATCACCTAAGGACTCTCAACAACGCAGAAAAAACCATAGAAGAGGCAAAATGGGGTAAACTCACCTATTTAACAGTGTCAGCTAGACAACTACATCGAGCAACTGCTGATATGATGAAAAAACATCCGACGTTGAACCCACCTCAACCTCTGAATCACATGGACATCAACACACTAGCCAAGGTGTCCACGGTAGAGACAGGAAAAACAAATGGACATTTCCTGATAATAATTACAGTTCCACTATTCGACCAGGCGCCATGGCTAGCATATGAGCTAAAATCACTTCCCAAGCCGAGAGAATTGGAGACCAAATATCAACATTAACAATTCAACCAACATCGAAATACCTCGTGTCAGAACCATCGTTTGATGAATATTTTCTCGCGGAACAAGATTATATCAACAGCTGCAAGCCCATCGGACCAGACATGGCATGCCCACCGGACCTCCCGCCCAAAACAACCAAGTTGGCGAACGAGGTAGAATGCGAAATGGAATTATTAATGAATCCGAAAACCAAAAACTTACGAAATTGTAATATAAGAATAATTCCAAAGTGCAAATTAACTTGGATAAAGATGAACGAGAAAAACACCTGGGCATATTCGACATGCAAGCAGGAAAATATTCAATCAAGATGCCCAAAACTAACTGCCGACAATCAGGTAATTAATGGGACTGGCTTGATACACATCCAGCAGGGATGTCAAGTGACGTGTAATGAATACACTATTCGTGGGATTGCCAGAGAATCAACAAAGATAGACCTCATTGCCCCGAGTTTTAACCTATCCTTAGAAACGTTAAACTCGAGCCTGAAAACCAACAACGCAGCTCCAAATTTGTTCGCACAGAATCAAGATCCAGCTACGATTATCGACAAATTCGAACCTTGGGGCCAAGGATTGGAAGAAAACGAAGAGAAAATGTCACTAATTGCCCTGGATCATCAAAAAGAAGAAATTAGTCGGAAGATAACTATAGGAACAGTATCAACTGTTGGAATAATATCACTTATAATTGGGGGGATGGCCATACAAAAAACTGTCCGCCGATTTCTATTGAAACCTCGCCAGACCAGCAGAAAAGACGAAAAACCAGTCGTAATCGAACTGAAAACATTCGAAGAAAAATCATCAAGCCTGCCAGAAGCCAACGAACCACTTCCAACAAGAACCGATGTCGACAACGAGATGAACGTCTCCATGAAAGCTAAAATAACAACCAAAGAAGCTCCAGAGATCGTCAAAACACCAAAGAAACCAAAAACATTCCGATTAAGAGACTACAAATCACCAATTTAAAGAAAAACCCAGCATCAATGAAAGAATTATTACATAAACAAACCGATGGCTCTTTTGCGGAAAAAGTAAGAAATAACTTTAAAATTATAATAGAATCCTTTCTTTCCTATATAATTTCGTTTTACAAAAATAATAGAAAATTCTTCATGCCAAAAACGAGTCAACAGTTTGAAGAAATAATCTAATCTAAAATACAAAAAAAAAATTCCTACCTTAATAGATAGTTGATAGTATAATGAAAATCAGTAAAATTATCCGAATTATGAAAATTTTTCTGCTTTATGACTCACAAGACCGAAAATAAAATTATCTCCGGCCTTGGGGGACGAGCGAGAATAACGCAAAACGTTATTTCAAAATTCCTTTCCGAAAACAAAAATTTTTTTCCTCCTTCCAAATAATTCTCCCAATCATAGTTTTCATTTTACTATCACTATAATTATATATTACACATCATTTTACTATTGCCATTTTATCATTATACGTCATAATAAATATAACTACTTATTATAACTCTATTATATCTATTATATTACATTTTATACATTTTATATGTTATAACCGAGTATTCAACAAAATTTATATGTATATTAATTATATTATTAAGATAATACTTTAACATTAATTATACTTTATAATAATTTTAAGAAAATCGAGCTAACGTCACTCATTAAAATCGTTCCAAATTATTAAATCATAAAGATTTGTTTCTCTTTGTAAAATTCTTATTTCGAACACTCAATATTCAATAAGAGTGAGTATAAGTAAGAAAGAGAACAGGAGGAGTCCTCTAGCGGTAATTATAAAAGAACTGCTACATCAAGCAAAGTAGCTTACCGACACTCGCTCAATTACAGTCGCCTCTCGGTAAGCCACGCCTACTACACCACAACCGTGCCGCCTTCAATGCATGCTCCACACACAACTCACACGTACATACATATACGAATATAATTATATACATGTACCGATATCTACCCTCCTCTCGTACCACCTTTCCAGAATTAATTCAAAAAAAAAAAAAAATTTTTTCTCTTATCCTTATTAATCGAAATTATTCCTTTTATTTTTGGATTTCACTTTTGTTTTCTTTCTTTCTCTTTATCTGTTTATTTCACTTAATTCCTGTTTCACTTTATTCTTACTTTCTTTAGTATAAATCCAAATTCTACTTACCTTCTTGCTTTTCGTCATAACTACTACGATTATCACTATCATTATTATTAAGAGATGGGAAAAGGGTATAGAGAAAAAGGAGAGAGACAAAATAAAGAGAAAAAGAATACTTTTACTTTTAATAATAAATTTATTTATAAAAAAAAAAAAAAAAAAAAAATTTTTTTTTACAAATATAATTTCCTTCTTATTTGACTACTATTGGCTCGGCTCCCGGAATGCAGAGGGGACCTGACATCAGCTCTTCTCGCGCGACCGATGACACTCAATACGCCTAGCCTGCAACAAAGAAGCAAACAAAAGATAAAATAATCCCCAACAATCAGAATGCTGCTTAAGTAGGCATTCCAAAGAAAAACTTGTGAAGTATTTTACAATGACTTACCATCACGTCATGGTGACCAAACCATTGAAGATCGCCTCAATTAAGGCGATCCTCAAACGCTCGATGTCCTCGCTGTTGGGGCACACCATCTCCTCAAGATCCGAAGATCCCGCTAAACCTTCGGCGCCTTGCAGGCAGAAAAAGGTCGCCGCTTCCACGATCTCCGGAGGAAGAGGACCGAACAAATCCATCAAATACGACGCCAACGAAGCGCCGTCCCGGATTCACCGGGCGCGCCAACGCCTCCAGGATCGAGATGGCTGATCGTATATCCTGAAAAAAAAAAAAAAAAAAAAAAAAAAAAAAAAAAAAATTTATAAATAAATAAATAAATCTTTTTGTACTACACTTTCCTCACACCCCCGTCTCCACCTCTCTTATACAATTTACACAAAAATCCTACTACCTTCTCTCCGTGAACGAACACAACCATCTGGTACCAAGTACCATAACCCTCAAAATTTTTTTTCGTTGGAAACATTTTTCTTTTTCTCCGGTCCGCTCTAACTGCTACTTGAGTAAACACTGACGCTCAACCCGGCTTCGCGAACTCGAGAGGCAAGCGAAGCAAGATAAGAAAGATCATTCGTCAGCGAAATACACACAGTGCAATACAATGCGAAATTAAAATATAATTTAAAATTAAAATATTCGCGCCAGATGACTCTCACCACTCTCTCATTAAGTTAAGAATATTATAAACGAAAATTGTAAGTGGCTCTCGCTTATGGGAAAGGTGGCCATAGGAAAACCGAAAAACTATACTAGCTTCTCGCTTTTCCGGGGGAATGTTATGTCCACCCCAAAATTTTTCTTTAAATTTAAATCACCCGCGCAGATGGAAGACTTCTCCATGCGCGAAAGCCACAATAAAATATAAGCTACGCGACTGCTGGTTGACTAGCGGGGACTTCTGCAATCTCAGCACCGCGAGTATTTAAAAAGGCGATCAACAGCCAACGCCTTGTCTTTGCTCAGTTAATTTGACTTCCGCGTTTAACTGACGGGCCCGTGCCTTGTAGAGTCCTTTGCTTTAATTTGCACTGCACTTAAAGGAAGTTTGGACGCGGTTTAACCGGCAGGCCACGTATTAATTTTAAGTATCTTAGAGAGTCGTATTCTCAAAGTTCTAATTTGCTCTGCACTTAGGCGAGAATCCGGTCAGTAAGTTATTCAAAATTTCTTAAAAGCTAGTTTTGCGCACTTTACCCTACGGGGGACTGGAGGACGTTAGCTCAATCAAATAAATAAAATTCATTTAATTAAATTGCGTTAAAATTCATATTTGTGAAAGTGTAAAAGTTTTAGTGTCTATAAAAATAAATATCAAAAAGAAGTGAAATTCGTTCGAATCAATTCATTTCGTAAAATAAGAAGCCCGTAAAAATAAGCAGCCCAATTCCATCCTAATCCATCCGCTGCAAGGACCAATCTGAGGGCCCAATCCAGGAAAAGGCGCTAACAACAGCCCCGGAATCACGGATCCGGTAATAACTAAAAATCCTGCAAAGAGTAAGTACATCTACTCTCATAAAAATCCGTCAGTCTCAAACGAGGGCGTGGTAAATTCATATCTCGAAAACGTCCCACATAAATAATCAAAATAACGGAATTAAAACCTCCGTTGCGTATTCTTTAATTCGTTAGTCCAAACCTCCACCGTTTACGCTACCGCTCTAAAAACGCCCTTGGACATAACATTAGTAATAAATATTCAATTTATGTGAATTTAAGATTATAATTTCATCTTTGAAATTTTTATTCCTAGATTGTCAAAAAGTTTTGGAATCTCTAATGTATAACCTCAATCACAACTTACCGCGTGTATTTCTGAATCCAGTTGATAAACCTGTCATTGATAAAGACAAGAATAAAGAAAGATTTTCCTTCATTTGTCCGATTTTTGAGACCAAAAAAGATATTTTTTTGTTAACATCATCTCAAAAGTCGAGCCAAGTGTTATCTATTCAGAATTTCGAAACCACTGATGTAGGAGATTGTAATCTATCAAATGTGTTTTTCGTAGACTCTACAAGTAAGTTCAGTCCTAATTCATTTAAAATCTCTTTTGTAACAGGGTAAATTACCCTAAATCGATAAGTCGCCGGAGATCGATAATTAGTCGACTCAGCACTGGCGCGCCCCGATCTTTGGGGTCTTCCGTGTAGTAATTAAGAGGGGGGGGGTAAAACGGGTAAGTGTTCAAAGCCGGTGTGTGACAAAATCAGAAGAGGTTTGATAGTCAACCGCACCGGTCACTACTCAGCAGAACAACAGGTAATTAATATCCTCGCACGTAAAATTTTGGAACGCGGCGATAAAAATTTATTAAGATTGTCTTTCAATCTTGGAGACAATATTCCTAACATTCTCGCTGTTACAGGAAACTGAAGTTGGAATTGAAGACGGATCCCCGGAGTGGAAGGAAAACTAAGCAAAAAAATACCTAGAGGATTCACCACGTTAAAGAGACATCGTGAACAGGAATTGAGTCAAATACTCAGGTATTTTCTTTTCATTCCGTGGGTGGAAGATAGACCGCGGTTTGTACTCGGTCTATCATTCCTCTTCTCCTCTTAATAAAATTAAAATTTATATATAAATTAATTGTGGAATAATTGCTAGTTTTGAATTTGGTGATTTTCTTGGGGTTTATACCCGAAAATCTCTCAATTGACCTTGCGGGAAAATTTAATATCTGAGAATCATCAATTAATTATTTAATATCCGAATATTTCGTTAATTTTATTGTTGTAATTTTTATAACAAATTAACTTAGTAAAATTGATTAAATTTTGTCCTTGGAAAAAAATCGACAAATTTTGATTCGTGGAATTTAAGTCAAGTGTCAGTTTTTGTGTCGTAGTAAATTCCAATACCCAAGGTCAAGCGAAACAGCTAGCAAATATTTTAGCAGTCAAGGTGAATTATCTCAATTGTGTCAAATTTATAAGTGATAAGACTAGAAGAAGATTATTGACAGTATTTTATTTAAGATTATTATTAAGAATTAATTATTGAATTTTTTTATATTTAGAATTAATTATTAAGAATTTTATATTGAGAATTAATTATAGTGTTAAGTTCGGTAGTCCGGTGGACTTAATTTTAAGTTAAAGTGTGTAAAGTTGAGTTCGTTTTGGTAGTCCGGTGGACGTATAATTTTAAGCTTAGTTTTAGGACAGGTGTGGGAGACCGTTTGTTAGAAAAAGCCCATTAGGTTTAGGACAGGTGTGGGAGATCGTTTGTTAGAAAAAGCCCATTAGGTTTAGGACAGGTGTGGGAGACCGTTTGTTAGAAAAAGCCCATTAGTTTTACGCCAGGTGTGGGAGACCGTTTGTTTGAAAAAGCCCGTCTAGTCATCGTATCGTCGTTGGAAGGTTCGTTTGTAAATATCGTTATTTCGCAGTTTATTCTCCGCTTCGTTAGTTAATAAGTTAGTTATAGTGTGTGAGTGAGCACTTAAACTGTTAAGTTTGTTAAATAATATTGTTAATAAATATTGATCAATCTTGTTAATTAAATTTTTATTATTCAACAGCACCTTCCTCCACTCTCTCTGCCCTAAGATTAAGTTTTCTCAGCTCTGGACCGGTTCCAGGAACCGTGATTAAAAATCCTGGTGGCGCCCTAATAATTATATTGTTGTTTAGTTTTGTTGTTTATTTATTTAAAAATTGATTAGGGGCTAACCTGAGCAGGTAAAGCTATTACATTGGCGCCTAACTTCTTAAAAACCCCATAGAGAGAGAATGGAAGTTGTTGAGTAATAAATTTTTAATTAATTAATTGAAAATATATTATTCAATCATTAGAAAATATTTTTTCTATTATTCAAAAAATTTTTTAATTAAATTAGATAAGTGCGTTAGTGAGTGTCGATAAAATTTTCTTTCTTTTTATAATCCTTGAAATTGAAATTTTAGCATCGATTCAATTCTTATTCAAAATTCTTTTTTTAACTTAGAAAAGTGCGTTTAGGAATATTGATAAAATTGTCTTGCTTATAATTTTCCTCGAAATTGTAAATTCATCATAATTTAACTCTTGAAAAAAAAAAAAAAAAAAAAAAAAAAAATTATCATACAGCTAAACCCAGTAGTTTGTGGTAGTTTTTTTCTACAAGTCACAACTACTCAGGGTACCAAAAATAATCATCAATACATTCAAACCCGGTAGTCGAAATAAGTCGAAATATTTTTTCTTTCAATAAGGATTAAAACACATCGATTTTGACTACCGCGGGTAACTTTACTCCTCATTTTTGAAGAGATTACTTGAAAAATTTCGATAATTACTTTTCAAAAGAATTTTCTTATCTTACTGAAATTAAATTTAACAAAAATTTCTTTTCTTTCATAGAGGATTATAATCAAAATTTATTTCAGTAAATTTATAAAATCATTTTCTTTTGAACAATTTTTTTGGCTTTAAAAATTCATTTCTAGATAAAATTTTTTTTTATTGTCTCTGAATAAAAATTTGACAATTGTACTACAACATCGTAAAGTACTTTTCAAAAGAAAATTTCACAAATAATCCTTAAAAGAATTTTTAACTTACTTAAAATAAATTTAATAAAAATTTCTTTTCATTCATAGAGGATTACAATTAAATCTTAATTAGCAAATTTATAAAATCATCTTCTTTAGAACAAATTCTTTTAATTTTTGAAATTTATTTCAATACAAATTTTATTTTTTTTCTTTATTAATTATTTTCTCTAAAATATAATATAATCAGACTTGGACATTTGAACTAAAACATTCTAAATTATTAGTTATTGTCGTGTTTCAACAGTGAGTCTCTTCAGATTCGGGAATTAATTTTGTGAATTTTAAAAAAATAATGATACGCCCAAGTGGACCGAGAACCAGGTCTCAAGGACTCGAAGAGCCTGAAGTTGAGGCTCGACGACTTTCCTTCGGTAGAGGCCGGGGTAAAACATCACCGACTATTACAAATAAACCAGGAACCAACGTTGATCAGAGACCCTTGGGGGAGCGAGCTCAAGTACCCGGGTCAGGTGTCATGCCTGCACCCATGGGTGAGTCGACTCAATTAAACCCGGGTTATAGACAACATGGGCCCGCGGAGTAATGTCTTCGGTTCAAAATAACCAACGTGTATCAATAGGCGAGACTCCAGGTACGAGTGGGACAGCGTTGTTCCCTGGAAATCAAAACATGGCCAGATTCAGCGATATAATTCGAAGAAATACGATCACACCAGCTCCAACAGGTTCTTCCAACTCTTCATTACATTTTGGAGAGGTTGCCGACACGATGAACGAAATAATAGACGACATGGACCGTGAGTTCTCCTGGTTACAACACCGACTCCGAGGTGATCATACAACCATCCAAGCACCTCGAGCACGACTTCAAGGAGTCGAGGAAGCCATAAGAGAACGTGAGGCACGGGAACAGGTATTGAGAGACCAATTAAGACAAGAACAAATCCAAAGAGAACGTCTCGAACGCCTGCATCAACAACAAGAGCAAGAAATTCGTCAACTTCGTGAACGTGAACGACTGGCTCGTGAGATTTACACAGGGACAGCACACCTTGGAGTAAATTCGAGTTCTCCTTTATACCAACAGATAAATAATCAAGAGACTCGACCAATCGGCTTGACTTCTCGCCCGTTGATCAACACAACAAATCGTCAGGACTATCAACATCAAATCTTGAACATCAAGATCGTTACCGGGGTTTCACACCAGGTAACACTTACATACCACAGGCTAATTATCCGGAGATTTATCCCGATAATTACACACATAGATTGCCTGGAGGTGACTTTAACGGGGTGAACACCACATTAGACCTGGACACATTTCCTATAACCGTTGGAAGGAAATTAAAGACAGCATACAGATGTCCGGCATTTCCTTTCCTCAAAAGGGTATAACAGCCAACGACTTCGTAAACTCATTGGAAGCTAGAGCAAGGCGTGAGGATTGGAGTGAACCAGAACTAATGAAGGTGATCAGTTACACCCTGAAAGGAGCAGCAGCTCGTTGGGTGGACTCGAACTATTATAGATGGCAAAACTTTGCCCAGTTCAAGCAGGAGTTCCGAAAAGCTTTCGGCAGCCCTGTTACCGACCATCAGATGATCCTGGACATAAGTGAGATGAGGATGAATCCTGGGGACAACGCCACGGAGTTCGTGCTCAACGTCCAGCAGAAATATCAATCCATGGAGATTCCTCCACCAGTCCAGGAACAGGTGAACTGCATTCGTAACCACCTAACAGATGAGCTGAGGCTCATGGTATTCTCCAGACAAGTAACAACATATGAAGACCTTCTCAACGTATTGCACGAGGCGGCCAGGTGCACCAAGGACTCGAGTAGCAAGAATCAGTCTGTTTCTCAACCTAAAAACACGGATAAACCTCGCTTTGGAGCTATTCAACATCCCGAGGAGGAGATTGAATTTATTGAGGAAATTGTGGAACTTCCTGAATTCAATAATATGCAATCAAGTTCAGGGGAGTATGACAACCGATATGGAGTCATCAGGCGTCCCAATAACCAGTTTCCAGCCAACAACAAATACTTTCGCTCGAGATATTATCCAACACAGCAAACAAAAGCTACTCAACCTGGAAACCAACAAGTGCCTGTACAGAATATACAAATTCAAACTCCTGAAACCATATCATCAATACAATATGGGACTCTTCAACAAACAGGACCACAATTCTCGAATGCACCTATACAAGACCTGGGTCACATGTATAATTTAAAATACATTCGTGGACCGAGCCCCTGTTTCAACTGTGGCACACCAGGTCATACATTCGAGTTCTGTCCTGGTCCAAGAAGAGAAGTTTGTAATTTCTGCTATAAAATAGGTCACACCAGGGAAAATTGTCCTTTCTGCTCTGTGGAACAACCAACCTGGTTCAGCAGCCGTTAATAACGAACCTCCTGTTGAGAAGGTCGTTCAACCAAATCAAAAAAATGCCTAGAGGTAACAAGTTTCCCACGTGTTTACCAGAACAAATTGAAAACCAGGGAAACAAAAAATTTCACTGTATTAAATGAAACCGATCTGGATTTATACCCGAGAGAGGACGCGGGAATTAAACCAGTCCTTTCTCGTGGGCCAGATGAGGTAAACAGTGATAACATCCTTGATTCTGTCGCTGAAATAGATACACAAGAAATATCAATAGCTAAACCACTCTGTCTAGAGGAGGTAATAAGGGCTATTACCTTATTAGAGGACCCCCTGTCGGTGCATCCTGATGAAGTAATAGAACCCTGTGTATCCTTGGTTGAACAAAACTCTGAGGAAAATTCAGCAGCAGAACCAACCTCTGATTCAGATTGGGAAGACGAAGTCGAGACTCTATGTGAACCAGCAACAACACCAGCTGCCTGGGTACCTTCACAAGCTGCATTTATACCTCGAGTACTTCAAGGCAGACCTCTCTCTGCGTCTTTTATTCAAAGACTGGCCAGCCGACGTATTTTCAAACCTGGAAATGGGTCACCACCCGAAAAAACGTCACGTATACCGATTTCGGTGTGGATATTTGGAGTAAAACTCCAAGGAATACTAGACACAGGCAGTGAGAGGTCTTATATAAATGAAAAGGTGTACCAAGATATCAAACATCTAGCTGCTGGTGAGCTACAAGACGATCAGACCAAGAAGGGAGTGCTTCTTGCTAATCACTCTACTTGCAAAAGTAAGGGTGGAGCCCCCTTCATAATTCAGGTCGGATCGGTAGCTGGAGAACAATATTTGAGTGTTTTACCCGACCTAGGTTACTCCTTGGTCTTGGGGATGGACTTCGCGACAAAATTTGAGGTGCAGATCGACTGTAAGAACGGTTCATGGAAATTCACTGACTCTCCAGAGGTTTTTCTTTTCCAACCCATCAACTGTCACGAGAAGTCAACACCATTGTGTGTTATGTCTGAACTTCAAGAAGAGGAAATGAAAAAATTTCTGGAAATTGAGTTAAAAAAATTTGATGAAGTGTCAAACCTGGGGACGACGAAAATTGTTCAACATGAAATTATTTTAAAACCTGGAACACAACCTGTGCGAATAAAACCATATCGCAGAAGCCCAGTTGTGAATGAAGAGTTGAACAAACAGATAGATGAGCTGTTAGAGAAGAAGTTCATCCGCCCAAGCTTCAGTGTCTGGTCATGTTCACCATTGATGGTTTCGAAACCTAATAACAAGTGGAGATTTTGTATCGACTATCGTCCAGTCAACAAGGTCACGATTCCACCTGCTCACCCATTGCCGAACATGCTCAGAATACTGAGCGCTCTGCATGGAGCCACTTTTATTTCAACGATGGACTTACGAAGCATTTCATCAAATCATAATGTCTCCAGACTCAGTTCCATTAACAGCCTTCTCTGTAGAGGGAAGAGGCCAATTCGAATGGCTAAGAATGCCATATGGACTTGTTGGAGCCCCGAGTACCTTTCAAAAAGCCATGGATCATGTCAAAACCAGATTTTGTGAGTTTTTGGTCCAGAGGGAACTGCCTCTCAAATGGGCCGAGCAGGTTTTCGCTTATCTCGATGATTGGATCGTGATAAGTGAAACATTTGAAGAACACTTGAAGGTCTTGGCTTTACTGTTCGAGGTATTTCGTGAATTTGGTCTCCTTATCAATCCAGAGAAGTGCAAGTTCTGCAGAAACGAAGTTAGATTTTTGGGATTCGTGGTCAACGAAACTGGGTTATACCCGGATCCTGAAAGAATTGCACCTGTCGTAAATTTCCCTACTCCGACTAACAAGAAACAACTAAGAAGCTTTCTGGGCCTGGTAAACTGGTACCATCGCCATCTCCAGAATGTTGCGAAGGCTCAAGGCCCTTTAAATAAACTAACTGGCGCAAATTCGGAGTGGAAATGGGGTCCAGATGAAGATAAGTCGTTTCGTGAACTAAAACAAGCTCTCGTTGATGCTCAGCCCTTGGCAATTCCAAAACCAGACTGGCCGTATGTATTATATACAGATGCATGCGATACGGTCTGGGTGCCTTTCTAGTGCAAAAAGAACCCGGAACAGACAAGGAACATTTAATTATTTGCCTTAGTCGCCAGCTCCGAGGTGCAGAAACTAGATATACGACTACAGAAAAGGAGTGCCTAGCTGTAGTCTGGGCGGTGAGGAAGCTGAGGTGCTATCTTGAAGGTGCTCCATTTACCGTAGTAACAGATCACGCTTCTCTTCTATGGCTGCACTCACTTAGAGAGCCCAATGGACGCCTGGCAAGATGGGCAGTCGAGTTATTTTCTCATCAAGTCACCATCAAGCATCAACGAGGCACGACAAACGAAGGTCCAGACGCTCTCTCTCGTCTATATGAAGACGATTCTCCTGAAGACTGGATGGAAATAAAGGACAGATTACAACCAGCTAGGTTTGTCCATATCCAATCTTCCAGTTGGTATGACCTAAAATACAACAATGTCAGGAAACACCCGAAGAACTTTCCAGACTGGCAAATACGGGAGGATTGTCTTTATTATCGCAGACCCGATCCCCTTAAGGAGATCCTGGGTGACGAGGATAAATGGAAAAAGGTTTTAAGAGATCATGAGGTACCAGAAGTATTGAGAAGAAATCACGAAGAACCAGATGCTGGTCATCTAGGTCGTGACAAAATGTACGAGCGCATCAAAATAAAGTTTTACTGGCCAGGAATGTCAAAGACGTTGAAGATTTGTTCAAGCCTGCGAGACTTGCAAACAGGTCAAGTACAAGCAGAGTACATCAAAAGCTCCACTCCAGACGAGACAACCGATTAAACCATGGGCAGTGGTGGCAGCGGATGTCACGGGTCCCTTCACACGGTCCAAACTGAGGAATTATACATTCTCATAATACAAGACTTATATACCCGGTTCGCATTATTTTACCCGCTGCGTAAACACACTGGAAGTCTCATACTGGAGTGTTTCAAGCGCTCTTTCTCACTCTGGGGATACCCAATGTTCCTGGTAACAGACAATGGGAAAGAATTCATAAACTCTCAAGTACAAGAATACCTGGGGCAAGTCGGAGTAAAGTTTAGCCCGATTGCAGTCTCTCATCCTCAGGCAAATCCAGTGGAGCGCATAAATCGTACTATAAAACCCATGATAAGAGCTTATATCGAGAAAGACCAAAGTGAATGGGATAGGCATATAGGAGAGTTCCAGTTAGCCTATAACAGTGCTTTCCACTCATCACTCAAATTGTGACCCTATTATTTGTGCCATGGCCAAGAACCACGCCAAGCGAGTGACACATCCCACCTGGAATTGGAAGATCTGGATTTTAAAAACCAAAAGTGGATCAAAAGAGTCCAACGTCTTGATGAGCTCAGGCATAAAATAGAATCCAATATGAGAAAGGAAAATGAACGACAGGAAAAGTACCACGGATCTAATTTCGCGATTCCGGAGGTTTCCATCGGTGATAGAGTTTATTATCCTAATCGTAAGCTTAGTAATAAGGCGACCGGTTATAGTGCGAGTCTCGGAGCTAAATACTTAGGGCCTGCGTTAGTCTCTAAGTTAATTAGTCCGTTAGTCGTAGAGTTAAAAAACGAAAAAGGGGAAACTATTGGGTCAACATTATATCCCTGATTTAAAACTCCCGAGGCGCAGTAATCGATTAGCTGATAAGAAGCTCTAGTTTTAAGGAAAACATGTCGTGAGATTTTTCTAATTATTTACTTTTCCAGGATTATGGAGAGAGGTGGAAGAGAGCTTAGCAACCAGGGGAAATACCCGAGGCAGGGAGAGACAGCCCAGACCAACATCGGAGGAGTTAAGCCAGGAACCAGTTCCGTGGCAGTACAGTGTACCATCCTCTCTGGGCTGCCAACATCTCAACCCTCTACGTCGCGGGTATCTGCTTTTTGGAGGCTGGGACCTCAATTACCCAGTATTTACCTAGTACCAGCAACAACTATACCCTCGGTGGCAAACCCTGTGGGAGTTGTCGTTCCCGAGGCGGGTAAACCGGCCACAGCAGACGCTGATCCATCGGTTTCGTACCGAGAGGAGTCCACTGTGACTGGAGAGCAAGCCTCGAAGACGACAGCTGCCAAACCCTCGGTGTTCCACCGATTGGGGGTTGCTGGATCCAGCAAATTGGAACCTAAATCTGTAGAACCCTCGGTATCCCACCGAGTGGTCCCAGTTCCAAACGAACAAGAAGTGACCCAAAAGAGGGTCTACACTAGAGAGTCAAAATGGTACGGCTGCACTGAAGGCCAGACTCGACTCAACAGACGTCGTGCTAGGTTCAACATAATGCTGAAGGATCCCCAGACACCTAAGGTGAAACTGCGGGCTGCGTGGGCAAGGGCATCGACTGTGGCGGAGCGAAAAGAGGACCGAAGGACCAGACATCTCGAGCCGTTGACTTTTGGAACTCGAGTTGTTCGGATGGAGAAGGGATCGGAGACTTCTCCTCCGACGGTTCGAGTTTCCATTCCGCTGGGGTCAATTAGAGCACCGACACCTGCTACAGCATCAGTCGCGAGGGATGGCGCTATACCCGGACACGCCTCAGGCGCGTCCAAGGGTGCTATCCCCCGTCCTAAGACAACCTCAGCATATACGTCTGTTAAATCTAAAGTACCAGTGAAGACCAGGATCGTCACTAGGTCTAGTGTTGCCGAGATTCCACCCCGGAGATTGTTTGCGTCTTGGAAACCTCCAACATCTCGGTCCGAGCCAGTCTCATCCAATAAACCAACGTCTAGGGATGTAGTGGAGGCTGCAGCTGTTCCAACCCGGAACCAACATGCTGTTGACACTCAGGTAGCCACGACCTCAACATCCACGTTCGTGCTACCTGAGTGTCCATCACACTTAACACCTGCCTTCGCTGCATACCGTGCAGTCAGTTTAAGGAGGCCATGGAACGAGCGGCCAGGACTGGCAGGATGGAGACTGGCATCCCTCGCGCGGAGTTGATGCCGTGGCCGGAACCAAGTGACGTCCCGATCCGCCGACGAACGGCGAAGAGGAAGAAGAAGAAGAACAAGAGAAGCCTCCGAGGCCCGAACTGGGGCGAGATGGAGATCGGTGGCCAGGGCGAGCCAATATCAGAGGACTCGGGCCTGGAAGACATCGGTGTGTTTAACGACGAGGAAAACAGCGATGAAGACGTCTTCCAGTTGGATCTGGAAGATGACTTGTAATTGAGCCAAATAAATTCCTTGTTAATAACCTAATTATGCTGTTTAGTTCTGTAATTCGTCAGCCCCCAGGAAGGACTGAAGATCGGGAACCCCCAGTGCTGGTCTGGTGGGGAGGAGTGTAACAGGGTAAATTACCCTAAATCGATAAGTCGCCGGAGATCGATAATTAGTCGACTCAGCACTGGCGCGCCCCGATCTTTGGGGTCTTCCGTGTAGTAATTAAGAGGGGGGGGTAAAACGAGTAAGTGTTCAAAGCCGGTGTGTGACAAAATCAGAAGAGGTTTGATAGTCAACCGCACCGGTCACTACTCAGCAGAACAACAGGTAATTAATATCCTCGCACGTAAAATTTTGGAACGCGGCGATAAAAATTTATTAAGATTGTCTTTCAATCTTGGAGACAATATTCCTAACATTCTCGCTGTTACAGGAAACTGAAGTTGGAATTGAAGACGGATCCCCGGAGTGGAAGGAAAACTAAGCAAAAAAAAATACCTAGAGGATTCACCACGTTAAAGAGACATCGTGAACAGGAATTGAGTCAAATACTCAGGTATTTTCTTTTCATTCCGTGGGTGGAAGATAGACCGCGGTTTGTACTCGGTCTATCATTCCTCTTCTCCTCTTAATAAAATTAAAATTTATATATAAATTAATTGTGGAATAATTGCTAGTTTTGAATTTGGTGATTTTCTTGGGGGTTTATACCCGAAAATCTCTCAATTGACCTTGCGGGAAAATTTAATATCTGAGAATCATCAATTAATTATTTAATATCCGAATATTTCGTTAATTTTATTGTTGTAATTTTTATAACAAATTAACTTAGTAAAATTGATTAAATTTTGTCCTTGGAAAAAAATCGACAAATTTTGATTCGTGGAATTTAAGTCAAGTGTCAGTTTTTGTGTCGTAGTAAATTCCAATACCCAAGGTCAAGCGAAACAGCTAGCAAATATTTTAGCAGTCAAGGTGAATTATCTCAATTGTGTCAAATTTATAAGTGATAAGACTAGAAGAAGATTATTGACAGTATTTTATTTAAGATTATTATTAAGAATTAATTATTGAATATTTTATATTTAGAATTAATTATTAAGAATTTTATATTGAGAATTAATTATTAAGAATATTTTACATTAAGAAAATTATTAAGAGTTAATTATTGACGATAAGAAGAATTGGAAAATTATTGAATATTTTATATTAGGAAAGTTATTAATTGAAAATATTATAGAGTAGAAGATTATTAAGAATTTTATATTAAGAATTAATTGTTGAAAATAATATATAGTGGAAAATTTATCGAAGTTAATTTATATTGTAAAATTATTTTATGTCGTGAGAAATTTAGAAAATTTTGGGATTAAGTCCGTAATTAATTAAATTAATTTGATAATTATTGGTTGGGATTAAGTCCAAGAAATCAGTTAAGTGAGTTAAAATTGTCATAGTAAAGGTTTATAATTAACAAAAGTTAATTCAAGGCATTAAGCCTCTGGTTCTATAGAGATTAGTTCAAGGTTAATTTGAGAATTGGTTGTTAATTGAAAATTGTCGTTTTATTAATTACTAATGATTGAATAATTATTTTAATAATATTGTAATTAAATTAAAATCATTTTTAAAAATTGTAAAATCAATTAAGCGAAGTGTGGGTTATGTGTGTGAAGAATTGTACGGGTTATGTGTGATAGAGAGTGTTAATAGTGTTAAGTTCGGTAGTCCGGTGGACTTAATTTTAAGTTAAAGTGTGTAAAGTTGAGTTCGTTTTGGTAGTCCGGTGGACGTATAATTTTAAGCTTAGTTTTAGGACAGGTGTGGGAGACCGTTTGTTAGAAAAAGCCCATTAGGTTTAGGACAGGTGTGGGAGACCGTTTGTTAGAAAAAGCCCATTAGGTTTAGGACAGGTGTGGGAGACCGTTTGTTAGAAAAAGCCCATTAGTTTTACGCCAGGTGTGGGAGACCGTTTGTTTGAAAAAGCCCGTCTAGTCATCGTATCGTCGTTGGAAGGTTCGTTTGTAAATATCGTTATTTCGCAGTTTATTCTCCGCTTCGTTAGTTAATAAGTTAGTTATAGTGTGTGAGTGAGCGCTTAAACTGTTAAGTTTGTTAAATAATATTGTTAATAAATATTGATCAATCTTGTTAATTAAATTTTTATTATTCAACAGCACCTTCCTCCACTCTCTCTGCCCTAAGATTAAGTTTTCTCAGCTCTGGACTGGTTCCAGGAACCGTGATTAAAAATCCTGGTGGCGCCCTAATAATTATATTGTTGTTTAGTTTCGTTGTTTATTTATTTAAAAATTGATTAGGGGCTAACCTGAGCAGGTAAAGCTGTTACACTTTTTAAAAATTTTAATGAATTGATTTTTTCTTATTTTAAAAATTGAGTTTTTTCCTAATTGACAAAATATTATTAAACTTCTATTTTATTTCAATCTAAGTAATTATCTCCTTTCGTTTAAACCAAAATTTTTAGCTCAGGAAGAAAACCTAACCACTATTTATGTAAAGGTTCCAATTAACGATGATTCAGAAACTATTGAAAACGAAGCCGTCAACGAACCTGATGTTAACATTCAAATTAATGAGCAAAATTCTGATGTAAAATTTACTAATGTTCACAAGGACGATCTTAATCTCACAGTTTCAGGTGAAAGAACATAATAAATTTTTTGAAGCCCTGCTGCATTGATAGTTTTGTCAAAGATTTGTTTCTTTCGGAAAACCTAGAAAGTTTCTTCGTAATATTTGAAAATCAGTGCTGAGAGCCGAGAAAAGTGATTTTTTGTCGGATCATACAGAATATTAAGAGAAATTTGTCTTTATTTTAAAATTTTTAACGATAGTTGACGACGAGTAGAAATTATTGTTTAATCATTATAAACTCATTAATTACTAAAACATCGATAATTTACTTTAAAAAGATTTTTTTTATTCAAATTCAATTTTATAGCAACTCAGCAAGAAATCTAAGTAACCAAAATAAAAATAAAACCATAGTAAAATTGTTTTAATATCTACCGATGATCACTTTTCAGCCGAAATTGATCAAGCCTTGACAGGATTATAAAATTCAAAAAATTTACTGCTTCTTTGATGTTTTCTCAGCAGTTTACCTAGATAAATTTTCAAGTAAATCTAAGTATAGAATCGAAAAAATCGTTTCTCACCTCCAAAATTCTTTTATCGCGTGTTTATTTGTTGAAAAAGTATTTTCTCGATATGATTTTGACGTAAAATATGAATTTAAAAAAAAAGAAATCAACTGTACGTAATTAAAATGGTAGAAAAAGCTTAAATAGATTTTATTCTGAGTATTTTAATTAATGACATCTTTAAATTCCATCATGTAGTGTACTGAAAGAGGTATTTTTTTTGTTAACCAATAAATGAATAATTTATGTATTTTTTAGAGATGGAATTATTTAAAAAGATCGATTATGTTCTTACCGACGACGATGGCTATAATACAGATGACTCTGATGATGAGAATAAACTGGTAATTGATGAACGTTCAAGCAGTATGGCTGAATTTTGTTCAGATTCTGAAGCCACTGAGGAAGATAATAATGAAATAGTCGACGATAGTAATTTTTTTGATGAACCAAGGTAATTATGTTAACTGCTGATGACTTGATGTTCCCAAATAATGTGATAATAATAATAAGACTCTTCTCTATAAATTAATTTACATTTATTTTTCGTTTACAGGACTGATAATATAATTCCAAATATAACTGTATGCTCAGAAGATTTCAATTTGAGTCATGTATCTGAACAAAACCTTGAAAACGAGAATCTTATTTACAACGGATTGGGCATGAACTTAACCAACGAAGCTGCCACAGAAAAAAGTTTTGGTGAGATCTGTTTAATAATGTTGTGTATCTCGTGTCTTATTTTTCTATATAATCTAAAAAATTTATAGGAATGTCATGAATTAAAGTATTAAATTTCTAATATTTTTAAATAATTTATTTTATAATCAAAGAATGTAAAATCATTTGAAAACGTTGGATTTGTTTAGTTGTTTTACCTGATTTTTTTTTTTTTTTTAATCAATTTCGTTGTAAAATAAAAAAAAAATTCAATCTTAGACCTTTTTTTATATAAACAACCATTCTTGTAAAATTAAACAATTGAATTTTTTTAATAATATAATAGTAACTTATTTTTACGTAAATTTTCCAATTTGATTTTAAATATGAATTTGTAATGTACATTATAATAGAATAATATTTCTTTTCAGATAATCGTTTGAGTATTAAGAGTAATGCGTCACTCAATTTTTCTGAGTTAAGTCCACCGTCGATGTTTAAGAATTCTATAGAATCTATATCTTCGGCAATCTTAGATTGCAGTATTCCTCCCCTGATACCTGATTCTCCTTTGTTCACCAAGACACAAAATTCATCTCCTGTTTATCAGTGTAATGACATAGGATCAAGTGACGAAGATTATGAAGACTCCCAACATGTCTTGTTAGAAGCATATAAGAAAAAAAAAACTGACAAATATGCAAAACAAACATTATCAAGAAGCAAGATTTATTCTGATGCTAGAAAAGAATTATTAGACTTACCGGATATTTCAGCTGCTACTTGTCTATCAAATAATCTGACTTCAACAAGTCTTCATCAACCTCACTATTCTGTTCAAAATAATACAAATATGTATGACGGATTAAGCGATGTAAACACCCTTTCTGGAAATTCTGAAAGATACATGGTAGATCTTGATAGAAACGAAATTTCTGATTCAGAAAATGAATATGAGAACGATGGAAAGACCGATGAAAATAGGGAAAATAAGAAAGCAGGTAGAAAACCTCAAAAATTGTTTTACTGTGACTATTGTAAAGAGAGAGTACCACGATTTGGCCGGCATCTCATTACTAACCACAAAAAAGAGGAAGAGGTGCTAAAATTCATTGATTTACCAACAATATCTGCAAAAAGAAAAATATTTATTGCTACAGTCAGAGATAAACACGCATATATTTTCAACAAAAGTGATGATGCCAAAAAATATGGCTTGCAAGTAGCTCGACTTCCAAATAAAAATGTTTCTCTTTCTACTAATCAGTGGACTGCGTGTCCTTCTTGCCAAAAATACGTTCGATCAAAAACATTGCGTTATCATTTCATGAAATGTACGCCTACATCCTTTAAAAATAATCGAGGAGTTCTGGCACAAAGCCGAAGACTTATGGACCAAATACATGAATCAGCTAGTAAGTCAGTAAGAGAAGACATATTTCCCTACATTAATGATGATGATGTTAAAGAGTTTATTCGTATGGATGAAATTGTAATACAATTCGCAAATGCTTTAGCAGAGAAATACAATTCTCCAGAAGAACACGCCATGGTTCGTCAACGATTGAGAATGGTTGGACGTTTTCTGAAAGAAGTAAGAACAATGAGACCAGATGTAAAAAATCTGGCCAGCTTATTAACCTCAACCAATTATCAACTATGTCTGCTAGGAATTAAAAAAGTTGCTGGTATGTCGGAAGATGGAACCGAGTTTACAGCACCAAGCACAGCAATGACACTAGGGACGCTATTGAAAAAAATTTGTGATATCTTGGTTACATTGTACATTGAAAGACAAGATCATGAAAAAAAAAATCAAACAGTAGACATGTTGAAATTACTTGAGAGAGGCCTCGAGATTATTAATCGTCGAGCAAAAGAAGCTCTTGCAAGTCGAAAACTATTGAAAAAAACAACTTTACCGAGTCAGAGTGATATAGAGAAGCTAACTGACTATCTAGAAAAAAAACGAAAAAAAGCTTATGAACGATTAGAAAATAAATTCAAATTCAAGTATTGGTTAATTCTGGCTGAAACCTCTTTATTATTGATTCAAGTTTTTAATAGAAGACGGGAAGGTGAAGCTTCCAAGACAAAAATTGGTGCATACTTAAATTCAACCAGTCTCATGGATCAAAGTAACAAAGATTATTATGATTCTCTGTCTCCTGAAGAAAAAAAAAATGCGAATAATTATATAAGGATTGAAGTTCGTGGTAAGCTTGGACGTCCTGTTCCAATGTTACTTGATAAAACTATGCAGGAATCAATTGATATGCTTATCAGTTACCGTAAAGAGGCAAATATTCCGGATAATAATCGATATTTATTTGGCTTACCGAAGACGACTTATGATAAACGGTGTAAGCGGTTGTCTGCTGGTAGATTATTAAAAGAATACTCTGAACTATGTGGAGCAGAACATCCTGAAAATCTGAGAGGAACCATTCTTCGAAAACATATAGCTACTGTTATTGCTGACAACAATTTAACAAGCACAGCAGTGGCCGATGTTGCTGATTTTCTAGGTCATGCTGAGAAAATACACGTCTCACACTATCGCCAAAAAGATTGTCGTCAAATTGCTACAATGCCGATGGTTCTCGAAGCTGGTATAAGAAAAAAATCGAAAAATACCAACGTGCAAGTAGAGAACGAATCTGACACTAACGATGAAGAAAACTACTCGATGCAAGATAGAAGCATTTCACCTATATCAACAGTGGCAAAACCAAAGAAACGGCGACCAAAGCGTGGAATCAAAAGAGGTGCTGATGAGTTAAATTCGAGTGAAGAGGACGAACCTAAAAGTATTTATTTTAATACATTCATAATTTGGCTGTGGCTAAGGGTGCAGCAAAATTGAATATAGAGCAGGCAAAAAAAGCACATAATCGTGTGGAAAATTTCCATTTTCTGTTTGCCGCATGACTAAGTTTGCCACACCTTTAGCTGCATCCATTTATTTTTAACAATACTATAATTGCATACCATAGATCAATTTAAATAAAAAAGATGTCCTAGTTTTGAAATTGAGTAAGTCTGCATAGCTTTTAAAATAGAAGTTGAAAAATAAGTTTTTAAAATTAGAAGCCAGTATTTCTTTATTTAGTATATTTTTTTGCAATAAATTTTGAATAAATAACGTCATAGTTTATGAACACCACGTAGTAATTCATGTTTATTTATGGCTTAAAATCAAAATTATTTTATAATAATTAAGCTCAAGCCAATAAATTGTCGCATTCTAAATAGTAAAAAAAAATTTGGCTTCTATTTGAATATTAAGAACTGATTAAAAAAATGTATCTAATATAATGCTGATAAGAATGTTAAATATTTTTCACTTGCGAATTGAATTTGACTAACATGAGATTAAAATTTTACAGGGAAAAAATTGTGCACACGCACGGCCTGGAAGCAAGAAGAAATTGAAATCATCATGTCTAATTTTAGTAGTTACATGATGACACAATCATTCCCATCTAAAGTTGAAATTGAAAAACTCATCAATAAACATAACGAGATTATTGGAAAACGTCATTGGAAACACGTGAAGGCCTGGATGAGTAACTATTATAAAAAATCTCACACTAAAAAATAACTATTCAAATACTCTCCTAATATATTTACACTTAAGTGTCGATAGATCTATGAAAATTTAATAATAAGAATAAACTTATGCATTATAGTTAGTTGTAAAATATTTCTAAGCATTAATACAATTTAATGTGCAATGAAAATTAATGTTTAAGAAAAAACAACCCTAACCTTTAAGATTTTACTTTATGTTTCTTCAAGATTTAAGATTATAGACGATACTTCATCTATGTTATAAATGTCTAGTTTTGATTTATCAATTTTTACAACATCTAACTGTAATTCAAAAATATTTGATTATGCATTGGAGTGTATAAAGCAATCTTAAACACTGTTTTAAAAAGATTTATATATTTAGATTTATCCTTATTCAATATTTCATGAACAAAAACGATATACATGTTGATCGCTGCTTAAATCTATGTACTTTTTTGACACATAACTGTGTTTCATGAAATAAAAAGATTTTTATTCTTCCAATACTGATTATGTTAATTTATATTTTGCGGAAAGATGAAGTAAAGTAATCATTTTTAAAAAAAAACACTGATTTTTATTTGGTATATATTAAATATAGTTAGGAAATGTTCATTCAGTCGATGAAAGGAAGATTTTTTTCAATTTGAGACTGAGAAAGATTGATTGTATCAATAATTAAGATCTTATGTTGTTTATATCATTATTGTAGAGTTCTATTCGGTATTTTAAATTTTCGAACAATCATTTTGTGAAATTTTTATAACAATTCAAAAATAATATTTCTACAATACAGGGCTAATGCGATTAAAAATTTCATAAACCAGATAAATAACTTTTCATCTTATTAAAAATTCTCACAAAGGTAGCTTAATTGTAAGAAAAATTTCTACAGCTATTATCGAATAATCTAATATAAAATTGTGAATTTGTTACTTTAGAAAAAAAACTTACAATAAATCTCATTTAACTCTAGAACTTGATATTTAAAGTTGGACTGGAAATTTAATTTTTAAAAGAAAAGTCTTTTAAAAGAAAAATAATAATGGTTTAATTCAAGAAGTTTTCTCGATGTACATCTACTCATATTCTACTTACGTTTGGCGTTATAAGGTGTGCAACTTGAAGGAATTTTATTAGATTATTGTCAATCTTCACAGATACTTCTTACATGAATATCCATACAAGTTTATCAATTCTTGCATAATTCTGTGATGTTATGGAATTTAAAAAAAAATGTGATGTTTTATAAAATATCAACAGGTAAAATTGATACGATTCTATTAAAAGTTACGGAATTTCCGAAATTGGTTCCCTTTATTTGATAAACTTTCCTAGTATTTTTATGAACGATTCATAATGTTACTCGCTAAATATATTATAAATATTCATGAAGCCTTAAAAAATATCTCAAGTTTTTTGAATTCTAAAATATTTAATTAATATTTGAAGAATATAATCACTTTTTTATTTTATTGGCATTTTTAATTTCGAAAAATGTCAATTAATAGTTTAGTTGGATTAAAAATGAATATATTCTTGTTCATGAAAGAAAATGTGAATTATAATACATAACATAGAAATTTTATTGTCATTTAAGAGAAATAAAATTTTACTATATAAAATTAGCTTTAATAATTCTGAAAAGTGACAACTGAACGCTCACAAACTGAAAATAGTAACGAAGATTGTTGCTTAAACATAACCAATTTTCTTTCATATGTTCAAAGCAACTTGTGAAACCAATTTATAATATTCAGTACTAATTGGATTTAAGGTAAAATTATTAATATCTAGAAAGATAACAGTTTAAGCAGCTTAATTATGAGTTTATTGATATCTCTATTTTTGGATATTCTTATTGTATGTACTATGATATTGATGAAAAAATATTTATTAGCCAAGGAGCTTTTTTATTTGATTGAAATTTTTAATTAAAACATTATAACTGGGTAATTATTTTTATAAATGGTCAATTCTGAAACTAGCTTTAAAAAAAGTCAATTAAAAGTTTAGTTGGATTAATAATAAATATATTCTCTTTCATAAAAATACCATGTGACATATAATGCGTGACATAACAACTCTATTGCCATTATCAAGAAAAATAATTCTACTATATGAAATTAGATACATAAATTCTAAAAACTGATAATAACTAAACACTTAGAATCTGAAAATGATAGGAAAGTTCGTTGCATAAATATAAGTAGATTATTCTTGCATGTGTTAAAAGCAACTGGCGAAAACAATTTATAATACTCAGTACGAATTGTATTTCGGGCAAGATTAATAATTTTTAGTAAAAATAACAGTTCAAGTAGCAAGCTTATAAATCCTTTGACAAATACATCATCGAATAATCATATATTTATAGTTATAAAAGAAATATGATAACGTTGATAAGTATAGTTTCTCATCTGGTATGTATAAATCGAAATATATACCATGATATCGATAAAAAGATATTTATAAGCCAAATCGCTTATTTATTTTATTTATATTTTTAATAAAAATCTTGTAACTTGGTAATTAATTCTATACTTGACTATAAGTAGAAAGAAATTTGATGACAACGCATATTGAAAATTTATGGGTAGAATCGCTAAAAGATATTTGTTGAACCATCTTCAGCAAAACGATTATACTTACTTATGGACCATAATTATTTCCGTTCAGTACAATAAACAGCTAAGGCAACCTAATAATAAACTGTATGTCATAGGCATTGTCTCTTAAGTAATATTTTTCATTGAAAATTGTGAGTCACAGTACTAGCAAAGTTTATAGCAATATTGAATTAAAATATGTTCTACGAGTTATGTTAAATTGATAGAAAATATATCGATATTTATTAACAAACTTTGCAAATAAAAGATGTCAAAGCAACTGTTATCTTAAAGAAAAATTATTTTCGTCCAAATGATCTCTAAGAAAGCTTAATTATTAACTCCGTGATATACGACGTTGAATGTTGCTCTATTTCTAGGGATAATATAAATAATGTTATGGTGGACAAATATCGTTCCTCATCTGGTGCATATAGACTGGAATATCCAAGAATGTACTATTAGAACGATACTTCTAAGCCAAGTGATGTTTTCATTTTATCGACTTTTTTAATGAAATTATTGCTATTGGGATATTTTTTCTATTCGTGGTCAATTCTGACGATTGCTTTATAAAAGGTCAATTGAACAGTACAGTAAATTGGAAATTAATACATTTTTATTCATAGATATACTAAGTGACAATGCATTATAATATGAAAGTCCTATAAATGATAAGAAGAAAATAATCTTAGGATAAGAAATTAGCGGCTCAAATTTGGAAAAAAATGAGGAAAACGGTGGACCTTAAAGGCCATCCCTACCACTTCCCGCTAACTCCATACCTAAGTGCTCAACATTTCACTTATTTCGTTTTTGCGCTTCGAGCTCAAAAGTCTGATAAAAGTTTCGAAGAACACAAGTTTTTAAATTTTCAAACCGCAATAACTTTTGAATGAATCAACCGATTTTCTCGCGGTTTATGGCATTCAACGTAGTTTTTTGAGTTCTTTTCAACTTAAAAATTTTTGCTTCTCAACAGCCACTTGAAATTTGGACATGGATGAATAAAATTTCATATTCTATAAAATTGTTTATTCAATATTATAGAAATTATTGATTTTACGAAAAAATTTTTTCAATAAAATTAGTTCTAAATATTGTATTCTTTAATTAAAATTCAATCCCAAAATTCTGATTAGTTCAGATATTTTCGCTCCTAAACAGCCACTTGAAATTTGGACATTGATAAATAATATCTCATTGTTATGTCCACCCCAAAATTTTTCTTTAAATTTAAATCACCCGCGCAGATGGAAGACTTCTCCATGCGCGAAAGCCACAATAAAATATAAGCTACGCGACTGCTGGTTGACTAGCGGGGACTTCTGCAATCTCAGCACCGCGAGTATTTAAAAAGGCGATCAACAGCCAACGCCTTGTCTTTGCTCAGTTAATTTGACTTCCGCGTTTAACTGACGGGCCCGTGCCTTGTAGAGTCCTTTGCTTTAATTTGCACTGCACTTAAAGGAAGTTTGGACGCGGTTTAACCGGCAGGCCACGTATTAATTTTAAGTATCTTAGAGAGTCGTATTCTCAAAGTTCTAATTTGCTCTGCACTTAGGCGAGAATCCGGTCAGTAAGTTATTCAAAATTTCTTAAAAGCTAGTTTTGCGCACTTTACCCTACGGGGGACTGGAGGACGTTAGCTCAATCAAATAAATAAAATTCATTTAATTAAATTGCGTTAAAATTCATATTTGTGAAAGTGTAAAAGTTTTAGTGTCTATAAAAATAAATATCAAAAAGAAGTGAAATTCGTTCGAATCAATTCATTTCGTAAAATAAGAAGCCCGTAAAAATAAGCAGCCCAATTCCATCCTAATCCATCCGCTGCAAGGACCAATCTGAGGGCCCAATCCAGGAAAAGGCGCTAACAACAGCCCCGGAATCACGGATCCGGTAATAACTAAAAATCCTGCAAAGAGTAAGTACATCTACTCTCATAAAAATCCGTCAGTCTCAAACGAAGGCGTGGTAAATTCATATCTCGAAAACGTCCCACATAAATAATTAAAACAACGGAATTAAAACCTCGGTTGCGTATTCTTTAATTCGTTAGTCCAAACCTCCACCGTTTACGCTACCGCTCTAAAAACGCCCTTGGACATAACATCATGAACTTTAAAATTATTTATTCAATATTATAGAAATTAGTGATTTTCCAAAAAACTTTTTTCAATAAAATTAGATCTAAATATTATATTCTTTAATTAAAATTCCATCCCGTTCCAAAATTCTGATTAACTTAGAAATTTTCGCTTCTAGACAGCCACTTGGAATTTGAACATGGATGAATAAAATCTCATGAACTTTGAAATTGTTTATTCAATATCATAGAAATTATTGATTAAAAAAAATTTTTTAACTTCCCGCTTAGAAAATTAGAAATTTTCAAAAATCGGGAAGTTATTGTTTTCACCCCGTTTTTCGAAAATCGAGTTTTCATCAGATCTCGACTTTTTGAGGTCCTAGAAAGCTTCCCTGACTATTCCCGCGGTGATGTCACCGTGTCTGTATGTACGCGCGCGCGTGTGTGTGTGTGTGTGTGTGTGTAAATCTCTCATAACTTTTTAACGGCTTATCCGATTCGATCGAAATAAGCGGCGTTCCAAAGAGTTTCATTGCCCCTAGATTTCTGATACTAGTTCAAAGAATTCGAGTCGATAAATTTTGAGAAATATCAAAAATAAAATTTCCAAAAATTCGTTTTTTTCAAATATTTTCTGAACGGCTTATTCAATCGATTCCAAAATCTAATCAGCTCTTAACCTCAAAAACCACGTCGATCGCCACCGGTCCAGTCAAAATCGAGTGATTCTTTCGTGAGTTATCGTTGTCGAAAGAAAACCGAAAAAAGTTTTTTCAGAATTACTTCGAAATTCTTTGTTCGGTCGATTCAAGTTTAAAAATTCTTCACAAAGCTTGAAAAACTGCGTCGAATGCCGCCAACCGCGTGGAAATCGGTTCGTTCATTCAAAAGGTATTGCGGTTTGAAAATTCAAAAAATAGTGTCTTATTAAACTTCTATCAGATTTTTGAGCTCGGAGAGCTCAAAATGACACGAATATTATATTTTTGAGCTCGAAGAGCTCAAAAACGTAAACGTGCAATTTTTAGCGCTTAAGTATGCAATTAGCGGGAAGTTACAGGGGTGGCCTTTAGGGTCAACCGTTTTCCTAATTTTTTTCCACAAAATTAGTTCTAAATATTGGATTTTTTGAATAAAATTTCATCCCGTTCCTAAATTCTGATTAACTTAGAAATTTTCGCTCCTAAACATCCACTTGAAAATTGGACGTAGATTAATAGAATCTCATAAACTTTGAAATTTTTCATTTAATATTGTAGAAATTATTAATTTTACAAAAAAATTTACTTCATATAATTAGTTCTAAATATTGTCTGTTTCAATCAAAATTTCATTCGGTTTCGAAATTCTGATTACCTTAGAAACTGTCACTTCTAAACAGCCACTTGGAGGAACAGTAATTATGCATTATAATAATGAAATTCATTAATTGTTCTTAAAAAATGATGATTTAAACACAAGAAATTAGACGTTCAATTAAAAAAAAATTAAAAAATTGGAATCAAACTTTTATGAACTGATAGAAAAAGCAAATTTTTCTATATCAGATATCATGAATTACTCCCTTGTATATGTTAAACAGAACTTGGAAACTTAACTGCGGGATATTACGTAATAAACATTTTTTTTAGGGAAAATTATTAATATTTATTGCAAGTCACACTTCACGTAGCCTAGTTATAAACCTTGTAACGTCTTTTTTGTCGAATGAATATTAATTCTCATTAATAATATCGATGATGTCGTGGTCCACAAATATTATTCATGATCTAGTGAATATAAACCGGAATATAAACCAATGCATTGTTGAAGGATATTTTTCAGCCAAGTGACGTTGTAATTTTATCGAAATTTTTTATGAAAATATTATTACTGCGATATTTTTTCTACTTGAACTCAATCTTGACGATTGCTCTCTGAAAGGTCATTTGAAAAGTACAGTTAAATCGGATATGAATCGATTTTTATTCATTAACAAACCTAGTAACAATGCATTATAATAAAGAAATTCTATAATTGTTATAATGAAATAATTATTGTCGCACAAAGAATTAGACGTACAATTAAAAAAAAAATGAAATAATATTTTATTAAACTTCTATCAGATTTTTGAGCTCGGAGAGCTCAAAATGATACAAAAATTATATTTTTGAGCTGGAAGAGTTGATATTTGAGCTTTCTAAAATTATACTTGAAATAAATATTAATAATTTTGCCCAAAAAATGATCATAACGTATTATCCCGGAGTTGGTTCCACAAGTTCCTTTTAACATAGACGATGGAGTGATTCATAATATCTGTTATAATAAAATTTGCTCTTCCTATCAGTTCATAAGAGTTTGATCCCATTTTTTTTTTTAATTGAACGTCTAGTTCCTAGCGCTAAAAAAATTATTTTTTGAGAAAAATTATAGAATTTCTTTAGTATAAATTATAATGCGTTGTCACTAGGTTTGTTTATGAATAAAGATCTATTTATATCCGATTCAACTGTACTGTTCAAATGACCTTTCAAAAAGTGATTTTCAGGATTGAGATCAAGTAGAAAAAATATCGTCTTAGACCTATTTTCATAAAAAATCTCGATAAAATTAAAACATCAATTGGCTTAGAACTATTGTTGTAACAATACATTAGTATATATTCCGGTTTATATACACTAGATCAGAAACGATATTTGTCGACCACAATATTATTGATGTTAAAAATGAGAATCAATATTCATCGGACAACAATGACGTTACAAAGTTGATATTTGAGCTTTCTAAAGTGATAATTGACATAAATATTAATAATTTTGCCAAAATAAAGATTATTACGTAATATCCCGTAGTTCTACATTTTCCTTTTAACATAGACAAGGGAGTGATTCATAATATTTGTTATAAAAAAATTTGGCCTTTCTATCAGTTTATAAGAGTTTGATTCCAATTTTTTCTTCTAATTGAACGTCTAATTCCTCCTGCTAAAATAATTATTTTTTGAGAAAAATTATTGAACTTCTTTATTATAAATTTTAATCCATTGTCACTTGGATTGTTTATGAATAAAAATCGATTTATGTCCTATTCAACTAGACTGTTCAAATGACCTTTCATAAAGCAATCGTCAGGATTGAATTCAAGCAGATAAAATATCCCACTAATAATATTGTCATTAAAAATGTCGATGGTATTGAAACTTCACTTGGCTTAGAAATATCGTTTTAACAATACATTGGTATATATTCTGGTTTATATGTATACACTAGATCAGAAACGATATTTTTCGACCAAAAAATTATTGATGTTATATATGAGAATCAATTCCCGAGTCGAAATCTCAGGTCTGTTTTAATCGTAAAAATTTCCAAACCCTTTGAAGTCTCATTTGCCGCCTAAAACGAGACCTGTTTTAAGCGTAGATGACGGTTTCGGAAAATAAATACGATTAAACCAGACTTGAGCAGTACCGTTTTAATCGTAAAGATTATTAAAAGATGTATGATTGTTATTATTTTTTAACAATTTATTCATTATTATTACTATGCCACCGACATCTTGTTTTTCATAGCCGCGAAAATTTGAATTATTTTTGTTGTTACTATTATTGTCAATATAGATGTAAATAAAAAATTATTGATAATGTTTAAAATAAAATTTGAACAATAGAAAATTTTTTTTCTGCATCAATGTATAATTTATTGTAAGTTTGCACACAGGTGATATATATATATATATATATATATAAATGATGTTATTCACTGCATTGAGAATTTACAGGAATAGCAACATATAAATCATTTTCATCTTTAACTTCGAAACAAACAGCAATTAATTGTTCAATAGGAATAGACATAAAATTATTCATTTTAAAACTTTTATGTAAGTATGAAATATCGTAGTGTAAATTTTGATCACCTTTAGCATTAAATACTTTTTCACTAAAAAGTGGTTGAACAATAGCTTGATGAACAGGCGGACGATGATTTAAACAATTTTGATCATTTATACATTGACAATAAACTAATTTTACAAAACACAATATTGAACCAAGATGATATCCGGTGTGATCTTTAAACAAAATGTATGAAGATGACGTTTGCTGTGCTCGACTATAACGTTCAGACACGTAAAGCTTACTGTTTCTCAACAAGCGCTGATACTCTATAATTTGCCTAGCTGGTAATAAATGTTCTATAGCTTGCTGAACACTATTAGGAATGATATAGTTATCATCGAAAATTTTATATGTACCTATAACATAACAGCTGTCGTACAATCGTTCGCAAATTTTATTATTGTGCTTTTGTTTTGAACAAAAGTCTTTTACTTTTCCTTCTGGCAACTCGTCGAAAAATTTTTGGAGTTTAAGTTGCTGGTTGTGTGATCTTACGACTTGTGAGTCGATGTGACGAGTTCCATGGATAACATTTAAGTATTGGCCATTTAAATCTTCATATCGGAAACATTCATTTGCCCACAGTGGTCCAAGAGCACGTACACAGTCTGTTAAATGTATGATGAGATGAAGATTAATTGAGCAGTGTTTCAAACCATAGAGTATTTCAAATTCTCGTACAAATTTATGTAGAAGATTGGACGCTATATCAAGATCAGCATCTCCTATTGAGTCTGAATTCAAAAGCGAAATTCCAGCAATCAACAACGAAAGATGTTCAAAATATTCTGGCTGCATTATTCCATTCATAACAGGCAAGGCATAGTAGTAAAACCAATTTTTTAGTTCTGATGCCTTCCAATGTATCAGATCTTCAGTGGAACGTGGCATACGGTGGACGAAACTCGGTGGTTTAATAGCTATGAGACGATTATTTATTACATCTGACGCATCAACTAAAGAGTACTGTTCGTTTCTGTAACTGGTATCAAAATATAATGACAATAGTTTCTTGCATACACCACCAAAAACACAATGCATTTGGTCAATTGCAGTTCCAACAACGAAATCAGGCATTAGTTTAGACAAAGCACATGGTCCTTTGACACCCATATGTGGTGAATCATTATTTAGAGCAATTTCCGCAAAATGAATGCAATCTTCTGAAGTTCTCATTTCAGGATTCCGTATATACGGATATACATGAGTATGAGAACTGCCATCCTCGGTTAAGCGAAAAGTTTCACCCGGCCACAAACATGACGGACATCCGTAAGCACCCATAAAATATGTGAAATTAAAGAACTGGCACTTAGCTGGAAGATCACACGTTCCTATGAGTAACACCGCTCTAATTTTTATTATTTCATTATTTGTTAAAGTGACATTGATTCCATCGGTTAATTTCTTAAATTGACCATAAAATTTATAAAAATAGTTATTAGCATTTGGTTTTTGAGAACCAAACCACAACCCAATTAATAATAAATTTTCACGTTTACTCCTTTCTGCAAATGGTAACTCATTTATCGAAAGATAAACTGGCCACATGCTGATTTTAGAAGACTTGAAGACTGGGATGCCATCAGTGTACCAAGTCAAAGAAATATTTTCTCTGTTTGCTAAAAAACCATTGTCCACAAATTTTTTATACAAGCTTCCTTGATAAACATCCATTATATTGGAGTTATTATTTTCTATCTGAGCATCGAATCGGTGTTGTAAACAATTATAAAACCCTGGTCTTTTATAAAGTTCTTTTAATTGATCCTTGACAGGAATTTCAATGAAATAACCTTTTTTCGATGTATCACAGTCATCACAGTTATCGTTCTCAGTTGTTAAATTTTTTTGACATTTGAGGCAATAGAAATGTTTGGTTTTTTTTATTGTACCTTTTTTAGACAGTGAGAAAAATTTCCGAAATTTATATAAACTATTTTTAAAACTATTATTATCATTATCAATACAATGTAAATTAATTACATTGATAATGTCACTTAGGCAGGTTTGAGTCACGTTATGCCGAACAAGTAGAGATAATATCAAACACATGCTCTGATTGACTGTCACTGGTGCACCAGGATACAATAGTTGTTCATAATTACAATTTCTTATATTTTCCTCGTCTTCCTCACTATCGTCTGTTGCTTCATCTTCACTATTTTGTTCCGCGTATTCATCTCGATCACTGGCCTCTTGTTCTTCATCTGTATTTTCAGCTTCTTGATCATCTTCACTGTTGTCAATTATATGATTTTCTTCATTCTCTATTCCAATATTCGCATTATTGTCATCAATATTTATGTTATTAATTAATCCCCCTGGTTCAATGTTGGCATTGTTGTCATTATTTATATTATTAATTAATCCCCCTGGTTCAATGTTGGCATTGTTGTCATTATTTATATTATTAATTAATTCCTCTGGTTCAATGTTGGCATTGTCGTTGTCGTTGTCGTTTATAAAATCATGAATTAATTCTTGCTGTTCAACGACATTGCGATGATTTTCAATTTCAATCTGGCAAATAAATAATAAAGAATTAGTTTATGATTTAACATGAAAAATTTATTATCAATATTAGTTTTTTATTCAACAAATACATTGATAATTTATACATACACAAAGATATGTAAAATTTTATAAACGCAAATGTCAAAGACACGGAATTTCTAACCACAAACAGAAAATTAATAATTATGTACAGATAATTTTATAACAAAATACCCGTACAGATGCTTCATTTTTCTATACATGTGCATTTTTTTATACTTACTAATATTTATATTCTACTTATTTATATTTTATTTAATATCATTTTAGTTATGAAAATTAATTAATGACTGCTAAAATTACTTATTACATTTTATTATTTTATAACAACATTTTTACCTCTTGGATATCCAATTGCTGATGTAATCTATCATCATTGTCACTGTTACTATCACTATTATCATCATTTATTTTGAGCAAAGATCTTAAACGAGTTCGCTTTCTTTTCTTAGAGTAGTCATTGTAACCTTTTCTGGATTTTTTTCTTTCCATTTTTATAATATTTTTCACTTTATATTAATTACTCCAAACTTTAATAAATAAAATTTCATCAGCTGACATTCAATAGTAAACAAGTAAACTCTTTGCACATGCGTCTCAGAAGAGCTTGGTAAAATAATACACTTAGTTACCGACTGTTGTCGAAAAAAACATTACCGTTATTGGTGTGCGGGTGTGCGGGGATTTTATAAGAAGCCATTTTGTGATTTAGATTTCTTCGTCTTTATTGTTTATTTTGATTTGGAGTGATAATAAAATAATTATCATGCCTCCTAAGAAAAATAAAATTAACAACGAAAAGTATACCTTGATCTGGTGGATCGTAAGTGGAGAAAAAACGATCACCGAGTCTACAAAAATCCCAAAAGCAAAGCGTAAAAAAAATACAACTGTCAATTTATTATGGGAAGGGAAAAATAAGAAAAAAGAATTTTTCTATGCTAAAATTATTGAATTTGGAGGTAAGTATTCGTTCTTAAGTTGTGTTTAGATAAAAAAAATTGTTAAATTATAATTAAAATAGTATTTAATAATAAATTAATTTTTATAGCGACAATGGATGAATTAGAGAAAATAAGGTTAGATAATAAAGGGAATATTTGTGATGATTCAACTAAATTATATACTGAAGACGTGCTTGAACAAAAAAAACAATTAGAAATCGCGAAAAAAATTGCAAAAAAATTTGAAGAAAAAAATAATAACATACTAGAGAAAAACATCACTCATTTGAAACCATTATTTCCCATTGATGAGCCTCCACTATCAGGCAACAAAGAAGACAAAATTAATAAATTTAAATCAAAAATTGAGAAGAAAGATTTGGCCAAAAAAAATAATGAAAGTGATCACCAAGTTAATTTAAGAGAACATAACACAGAAAATACTGTAATACGTCCTAATATAACTGAAACTATTTACGTTAGTGGACAACATGATGCCGAGCAAGATGGATCAATCAGCGTAAATGACAGTCAGCTTACTACTCCACCTGATTTAAGCAACTTACATCCTATTGGTAATGGTATTGAAAAATCTACAGACACTTTAGTAGACTCAGCATCCATATGGAATGATAATTATTTGAACAACTGGATGAGTGTAAATAATCCAGCTAGAGTTACTCAGAGTTCTCTAATTGAAAAGTGCGGTTACCCGACTGCATTTTTGTCATCAGATGTTTTGGAGTTAGGAAGTATACCCACAAAAGTATTAGATACTCCAACAATGGAATGTTCATCTAATTATACGCAAAATAAAACTGCTTCGATTTTCCGACCTTGGGATTCTTTGAATGCTGTTGGTACGACGACGACATCTACTACAGTAGAAGAAGAAATATTCTTGGAGTCAACAGAACCGACAAATATTCACATTCCTGCTGATTTGTTAAAGGATACAGAGATTACAGAGGAGCCATTGAATATAGGAGCATTGCATACATTTTTAAAGAGTGAAGGTGACAATTAATTACTTTTATTTTCTGAAGCGAGTTGCAGATTTTTATATAAAAAAAAACAGATAACTATTTATTGATAGGAAATTGAATTATTCAATACTTATTATGTTCAAATCAGTATAACAAATAATAAGGTTGTTTTATTTTTTCTATGCAATTGTTATTTATAATGAAAATATTATAAACTTTCAATCATAATGCTAATTTTATTGTTAATTCAAGAAAATCATTCTGACTTACAATTATTTTAGAATCAATTAAAAAAAAATTTTTATTTCTATTCCATAAATCAACGTTTTCTCTATAAAAATTTAATCTACCATTTATTTTTACTTAATGAATTAAATTCAATTCTTAACTCTCAATCTTTATAAATCGTTATTATTAAAGTATTGATAATCATGCAACCGTATTCTAAGAATATCGATATTTTTTCTAATTAATAATCATTTTAGTGAGAGAGTGTGACTTACAATTTGTTCGCGTGCTTGAAAAATCTGTAATTCAAGCATACGAGTCGTATAAAAGATACAACCGCCAATCAACTGCAACTCTCGAGGTAAAGTTCATAAATTTTTTAATTATTAAAATATTAACAACTTTAGAGTAGAAATAGAAATAATTATTTTTTGCCATTTTTTACAGATGCCTGAGTTTTATACTCGTCCAGGGGAACATATTGTAAATTTAAAAATTCCTTATTATATTAATAAATGTTATAATTCTATAAGTTTAACCATCATGATTTCGCAATACTTACATTAGGTTGAGATAACACCAGACTCGAAAATATATTTCCCTAAAAATATTAAACAGCAGATTGAAGAAATGAGTGAAGGTGACAATGGTTGTGATTGGGAAACGATTGTACGGTTATCGTTAAAACAAGTATATGATGACAATGTTGGAAACTACTCCGCCAAAGGTAAAGCTACTGGATCTAACACCATTGCACATCCACCAATTGACACTCGATTGTACAATGGAATTTATAGTTAAGTTGCAAAAAACCTCGTTTGTTTTACTATCATAAATTTACGTTATTGAATATTTTTTTAAATATATGATTATTAACGTTTTGTTATTTTTTTTTATAGAATGGGTGAATCAAAAAGTTGGCAATTCTAAAATAATAACTGAGAAAATGTTTAATAAGGTTATAAATAAGTTTTGTTTAAACAAAAGGGAAATTGGTTCTAAAGAAAATTTCGATCAATCGGATATGAGTAAGTAGATTTTTAAAAATTAATATTAATTTTTTGACCAGCTAAAAAAATTTTTTTTTACTTAATAAATATTTATATAAAAAAAAATTTGAATAATTTTATGTTATAATTTTTAGTTACAGATGAAAATTTGCAGTTCTTTCGTAAAATCGTAAAAGTTATTGAAGAATCATATGACATCCAACAAAGAGAGATGTTGCCTGAACGGCAAACCCACCAGGTAATTGAAAATATTAATTAAACAGTTGACATTTTACATTAATCTTTTTCTTGTACAATGAATATTAACTTATTAATATATTTTCAGCTATCAAACTTATTTACACAACCTGCTAAAAACAAAATCAAAATTAGCCCTCTCTATGAGATATATCTTCCTAAAAGTACATACACCTACGTTGAACGTAGTAGTGAGACAGAGAGAGGCAAATATGATTGGCGTATTTTGGTCAAAGAAGCACTACTTGAAATTTACGGTGATAGCTTAAAAAATTATTCTGCCAAAGGGAGGCGTGGTGGCTCGCCAGGTATCAATACAGAATTGTATCGAGCTCTGTACGGTAAAATATAAAATATAAAATCAGAATTATTATTTTTAATTCTTTTTCACGCCGTGAAAAACTATAGAGTAACCACGATAAATTAATTATTGAAATATATTGTTATTAATTATTAAAGTTATACCTTTTTGAATCGTTTGCATACTCATATAAACAATACTTTCTATTAGCAATTTTAATAAAAATTATTTTAGAGAAAAATTTATTTATAGAAAAAAGTGTTAAATTAAATGACTTATTTAATTAATTTATTTCAGATTGGGCATCTTCATTAGTCAATGTCGAACAAATTACGGATGCCGATTTTGTCGATGTTATTAATAAGTTAACAACAAACCAAAAAAATTAAAAAAAACATTAAAAAATAAATAATAATTACGTATTTAAGAAAATTTAAGTTTCTATTAAAAAATGTTTATCTCCTTGTTTCAATTTTATTTAAAATAAAATATATTGAAGAATATTTTACGACTAACTTATAACCCACCTCAGACAATAACTAAATATATCGGTCGTAGCGTAGTGCGATAAGCGGATAGTCTGGTGAGCGTTAGGTTGTAGGTTCGAATCTCGGGTAGAGCGAAATTATTTAATAAGTTAAGCGTATGTGTAATTTCTAAGTGCGTAGTGTGATTATATCTCTATAAAGCAAATAAAGATCCTCTCCCCTGGCCCTAAACCTATAAAATCCTATCTCCATCTACGATCCAGAGAAAAAAAAAAAATTTTGCTTTTTAATCCTAATTTTAAATCGCAAATAACATGATAATTTTTTTATATTATGTATTTATCAATATTAATTTTAATCAAGCACTATATAGATGTGATCAATACATAATACAACTAATAATTATCATTAGCAACTATAAATAACGTTATGCTATTTGAAAGAAAAATTATAAAAAAAAAAAAAAATATGTGACCACAGTGGGATTCGAACCCGAGTCGCTAGGTATTTTTAAATATAATATTACTATTATTATTATATTTTACATTATTATTATTATTTCGGGCCTGGTTTGATCGTAACTGTGTCAGAATGGGACAAAACTCCTATGATTACGACAAAAACAGGCCTGCGCCTATAGAGCAACCAAGAACAGCAGGTCTGTTTTGATCGTAAAAATGTTCTGAAACTAACTTGTCAAAAAAATACGATTAAAACAGACCTGAAATTTCGACTCGGGAATATTTATTCAACAACAAAGACGTTACAAAGTTTATATTGAGCGTTCTAAAGTGATAATTGACATAAATATTAATAATTTTGCCCAAGAAATGATTAGTACGTATTATCCCGCAGTTGTTTCCACAAGCTCCTTTTAACATATACGAGGGAGTAATTCATGATATATGTTATGAAAGAATTAGCTCTTCCTATCAGTTCATAAGAGTTTAATTCCAATTTTTTTTTTTCTTTTAATGAACGTGTAATTCCTTGAGCTAAAATCATAATTTTTATAATAACAATTATAGAATTTCTTTATTATAACGCATTCTCACTAGGTTTGTTTATGAATGAGAATCGATTTATATTCGATTCACCTGTACTGTTCAAATGACCTTTCAGAAAGCAATCGTCAGGATTGAGTTCAAGTAGAAAAAATGTCGCAGTAATAATATTTTCATAAAAAATGATGATGAAATTGAAACATCACTTGGCTTAGAAATATTGTTTTATCAATACATCGGTATATATTCCGGTTTAAATACACTAGATCAGAAACGATATTTGTCGACCACAACATTATTGGTGTTAAAAATGAGAATCAATATTCATTGGACAACAATGACGTTACAAAGTTTATATTTGAGCTATCTAAAGTGATAATTGACATAAATATTAATAATTTTACCCAAGAAATGATTATTACGTATTATCCCACGGTTGGTTCTACAAGCTCCTTTTAACATATTCGAGAAAGTAATTCATGATATATATTATGAACGAATTTGCTCTTCCTATCAGTTCATAAGAGTTTAATTCCAATTTTTTTTTTTTTTTTAATGAACGTCTAATTCCTTGAGCTAAAATCGTAATTTTTATAATAACAATGATAGAATTTCTTTATTATAATGCATACTCACTAGGTTTGTTTATAAATGAGAATCGATTTATATCCGATTCACATGTACGGTTCAAATGACCTTTCAGAAAGCAATCGTCAGGATTGAGTTCAAGTAGAAAAAATTTCGCAGTAATAATATTTTTATAAAAAATGATGATGAAATTGAAACGTCACTTGGCTTAGAAATATCGTTTTATCAATACATCAGTATATATTCCGGTTTAAATACACTAGATCAGAAACGATATTTGTCGACCACAACATTATTGGTGTTAAAAATGAGAATCAATATTCATTGGACAACAATGACGTTACAAAGTTGATATTTGAGCTTTCTAAAGTGATAATTGCCATAAATATAAATAATTTTTCCAAAATAAAGATTATTACGTAATATCCCGTAGTTGGTTCTACAAGTTCCTTTTAACATAGCCAAGGAAGTGATTCATAATATCTGTTATAAGAAAATTTGGCCTTTCTATCAGTTCATAAGAGTTTGATTCCAATTTTTTATTCTAATTGAACGTCTAATTCCTTCTGCTAATATAATTATTTTTTGAGAAAAATGATTGAACTTCTTTATTATAAATTTTAATGCATTGTCACTAGGATTGTTTATGAATATAAATCGATTTATGTCCTATTCAACTAGACTGTTTAAATGACCTTTCAAAAAGCAATCGTCAGGATTGAATTCAAGCAGATAAAATATCCCACGAATAATATTGTCATTAAAAATGTCGATGGTATTGAAACATCACTTGGCTTATAAATATTGTTTAACAATACATTGGTATATATTCTGGTTTATATTTATACACTAGATCAGAAACGATATTTTTCGACCAAAACATTATTGATGTTATATATGAAAATCAATATTTACTCGACAACAAAGACGTAACAAAGTTTATATTGAGCTTTCTAAAGTAAAAATTGACATAAATATTAATAATTTTGCCCAAGAAATGATAAGTACGTATTATCCCGCAGTTGTTTCCACAAGCTCCTTTTAACAGATATGAGGGAGTAATTCATGATATATGTTATGAAAGAATTTGCTCTTCCTATCAGTTCATAAGAGTTTAATTCCAATTTTTTTTTTTTTTTTTTTAATGAAGGTCTAATTCCTTGAGCTAAAATCATAATTTTTATAATAACAATTATAGAATTTCTTTATTATAACGCATTCTCACTAGGTTTGTTTATGAATGAGAATCGATTTATGTCCGATTCAACTAGACTGTTCAAATGACCTTTCAGAAAGCAATTGTCAGGATTGAGTTCAAGTAGAAAAAATGTCGCAGTAATAATATTTTCATAAAAAATGATGATGAAATTGAAACGTCACTTGGCTTAGAAATATTGTTTTATCAATACATCGGTATATATTCCGGTTTAAATACACTAGATCAAAAACGATATTTGTCGACCACAACATTATTGGTGTTAAAAATGAGAATCAATATTCATTGGACAACAATGACGTTACAAAGTTGATATTTGAGCTTTCTAAAGTTATAATTGACATAAATATTAATAATTTTGCCCAAATAAAGATTATTACGTAATATCCCGTAGTTGGTTCTTCAAGTTCCTTTTAACATAGACAAGGCAGTGATTCATAATATCTGTTATAAAAAAATTTGGCCTTTCTATTAGTTCATAAGAGTTTGATTCCAATTTTTTTTTTGAACGTCTAATTTCTTGTGCCAAAATAATTATTTTTCGAGAAAAATTATTGAATTTATTTATTATAAATTTTAATGCATTGTCACTAGGATTGTTTATGAATAAACATCGATTTATGTCCTATTCAACTAGACTGTTCAAATAACCTTTCAAAAAGCAATCGTCAGGATTGAGTTCAAGTAGAAAAAATATCCCACTAATAATATTGTCATTAAAAATGTCGATGAAATTGGAACGTCACTTGGCTTAGAAATATCGTTTTAACAATACATTGTTATATATTCTGGTTTATATGTATACACTAGATCAGAAACGATATTTGTCGACCACAACATTATTTATCTTATAAATGAGATTCAATAATCATTCAACAACAAAGACATTACAAAGTTTATAAATGAGCTACCTGAAGTGATATTTTAAATAAATTTTAATAATTTCGCCTAAAAAATAATTATTACTTCATGTCCGAAGTTGGTTTCACAATTTCCTTCTAACAACTGCGAGGAATAAATTCATTATGTATGTTACAGCTAACTTTGCTTTTCTTATCAGTTTTTAAGAGTTCAATTGTAATTTTTTTTATTTTTTACATTTCACGCGGCTAATTTATTATGCTTAAATTTTTTTTTTCAAACATTGATTGAATTTCTATATTATAATCTATCTTTACATAGTGTGTTCATTAATAAAAATTTATTCTTTTTTTGTATTTAACTGTTCTGTTCAATTGAGCTTTCATAATGCAATCGTCAGGATTGACCGTAGGTAGTCATTAAAATCCAGTAATAATAATTTTCTCAAAAATATCTTTATACTGAAAAAGTGACTTGGCTCAGAAATATCTTTTTAAATCTTTCTATACGTGTTTATACGAACGCCAGCTTGAGTTGTATGGATTTACAAGTGCCATTACGTATATTTTTCTACTTTCAACGATATATTATTGTTTTCCCGAGTATATCCATAAATATATATTTCTAAATACCTTCAGAGGTATTATGAAAGTTGTGAAGCCTGACTCGCGATTGCAGTGACATCTGGAATCATATGCCAAGTAAGGCCTGGCTCACAAATGCCTTTTAACGAATGACACTTGTGAGGCCTGGTCTCACAAGTGCCCATTTGGCCTCACAAGACTTCACAAGACATCTGAAATGGGTTCCACAACTATCTTTCGGCAAAGATATATATATATATATATATATATATATATATATATATATATATATATATATATATATATATAAATCTACTAGCACTACATCGATACTGTATGACGATAGAAGTGACTTTCTGATCAACAGCTGAGGACCCGTACCTATGGCGAAAGTAAAATCTCCACCTACTATACTTCGAATATATGATCCATTAAAATTAATGATACATAAGTACGTAAGATCATCTTTTGAAACGTAGCAAAATGCTATAGATTTATATACATATACTGCTAAATTAATGTGCTTATTTTACTATTTATATAATTAATATTATTTGGTTAATAACAAATGTCTGCGTCTAAGTAATTTTTCTGACATATGCAGGAAAAACTTTAACTGATAAAAAATATGTATCAAATCTAAGTTTCTCAGTAATAAATTTCATAATTTTTCCATCAAAATTGATTTAGCAGATATTTAATCATTTTTATAATTTTTTTAACAAAAAAATTATGGCAAAAAAAAATTAGAAAAAATAATTGACGTCGAAATTATAAAAAATTATACACGCAATTTTTCATAAAAAGATTTGTTTGTTGAACAAAATTAAAAAATTATGAAGTGACTGTTTATTTTAGTGTCATAATTTTTTCAAATTATCGTTATTTTTCTATAAACCTAGCTAGCTAACAATTATTTTATTTTTAATGTTTTTATTAGTTGTTGTTTTTAAATTTATCTAGTTTGTTTTTAATTTCGTTTGTAATGATCTGATAATGCAATAAAAAAGTGACATTAAAGTTAGTAGTAACTTTACAATTTTTTAATTTTATTGAACAAAGAAATTTCTTCCAAAAAATTAATTTTAAAAGTTTACATTTTTTATTTCTACATGTTAATTTTTTTCACCATGATTTATTTATTAAAAAAATTCTTAAAATTATTAAATATATGTTGAATTAATTTTCATAATAAAAAAGTATTTTACCTTAAAAATAAATTTTAAAAAAAAATTTGAAAACCAGTAGAAAATACAACCAATTCATGTGATTATATTTAAAAATTGATCTACATATCAACGAGAACACAGAATTTTTCCTATGAGGCACTGGGCACGGGTTTATGCATACACTATACCCGAGCAGATATTTCACGGGCACGGATACCGTGTGTGATATACAACAGAGTGGTCGCACTGATACTTAATTTAAGTTATCAAACAAGAAGACAATAAATAAAAATAACAATGTCAGATGACAATCCGTATTCCAAAAAATATAACAGCAGTAAGTATCTATTTTAAAAATTATTTATATTTGACAAATTATAATGTGTAATATAGAAAACAACTAATTGTCACTTAATTTACATTAAAATTGGTTTCAATTTGTCACTTGAAAAGAATTAATTAATTACGTTTATTTTCAAAACTTGTTGACAATTTAAGACAGTATATGGTCGGTAGGTTGTAGCCAACTTGGTAATGAAGGGTACCAGACAATAATAGATTTTAATGTAAATTTAAGAATAATTGCTATTTATTCATATTATCTTTGAAATCGC